>MU186316.1:30023-46250 GCA_016904865.1 Pissodes strobi | reverse complement strand
CATTTTGATATTTTGCATGCTTAATAGGTAAGGCATTTTCGTAACATTTTGGCATTAAATTTAAATTTGGTTTTGAGTTCTTTTTAATCATCGTAAAATGTGTAAAAAAGGGGTACTAGCAGACGAACTACATTCAACACCATCTAAATTTTGTGTGTATTTAAATTCACGATATGTAGAAGTAGTAAACTTTTCTTTAGAGACACCTTTTGGCACTGGAACGAAGTTTTTTTTTAACCTTCGACATAGTTATACATTATGTCCTGAGTAACAGGAATAACAGAGAAGTTTTTTGATGATGATTTAACTATATTCATATATTCATGTGGTAAGAAAACTCTCTCAATACATTTCTTCTTTTTTTCAATTATTCCAAAGTTACGACAAAGTTTACAGAATTAAAAATATAAGTTGGTACACTAAGCGCCAATTCAATGAAATCGTCATATCAAAGGCGAGCCGAGGACACAACGCGACGGTAAAAAAATGTAGGGGGTATTGAGGCAATAAGAGCCGAGTTTGACGCGATTTACTTTGGTCAAAGCGCTATTGGGAACATAGAGTAAAATTTGCCGCTTAGTAAGTAATAAATGGAGGAATTTAAATAATGAAATATGTTTTCATTAAAATTTTGAAAAATATATTTTGTGAAGTCACAAAAAAAGATGAAAAGGTAAAGGCCTTATTCAGCATATTTTTAAAAAATTACGGTAAATACGATTGCATATTTAAATAAAATTTGTAAAATATATTATTTTTTACTTCAAGAATTAAATTTAATACCCCGTGCAAAATTCTTTATTTTAATTTATTTTGGGGATGAACTACATCATAGTTCTGCAAAACTTTACAAATTATTTTGGAAAAAGTTTTGCAAAACTAATTGTCTACATTTTAGCAATTTCTATATTTCGTTACTTTTACCACAATAACTAATTAGCACAAAATTTAAAGTAATAGACTTCTAGATAAAACTATATTTGCACCCATGTTACATTATTTTGCAAATGCACAAAATCTGAATAAAAGTTACCTCTTTTAGTTGGTAACACGGTTGATGGAACAGTATATGAATGTTTACAGCTCCTAGAAGAATTTGCAAAACTGTTTTCATTAAAATGCAAACCACACATTCTAATACGGCTATGACATTACATTGGTGTATCATTCGCACATTGGTGGGATCCTATAACTTCTAATGCACTTTTCCAGGCTCGACATCTGCAAGTTTTTTTTTATTACATACTCTATTGTACTCACTATAAATCGATATTAATATTGAACATTGATGGGAAGTAGGACAAATTTAACTTGTAAGATTTGACCCAAACATAGAAGTGAAGTTAAATAAACGCTTATAATAAACTAATACATATCTAAAGAGCGATATATTGTCTGCCATTCGTCTTTCACAATCAACTACTGAACAAATATTTCGATTTTCGACTAGACATTTTACTCAGAAATCCACCAAAAACAAACCGCTATTTTTGAAATCTCACCCTATACGCCGGACCGTAAACAAATTTAAAATAAACCTAAATTACCTAGCTCTCCACTGTAGACTGGCACCAGTCTACCGGGCAGGCGGGGAGTGGCGGAGTGGAATTTGACGATGGCGCGGAGTGAATCAACTTATATTTTTAATTCTGTAAACTTTGGTTACGATCGCAGGGAAGAAAGCTGGGCCGCGGCTCGGGGAAACGATGAATTACAGTATCAAATTTTCCCTCCTGACACAATGTAGCTAAAAACCTTACCAAAGCGTTATTTTTATTTTGCGTTCAACAGTTATCGCTAAATAAATATAAGATTTTAACATTGGGATTTAAAACGTTCTTAAAATAGTAATGTAGAAAACTTAAAACGTCGTTTGATCCTTTTTTGGCAATAGATTCATCATACGTAAAGAAATGTCCAACCTTCTTTTTTTCAGAATGAATGCAGAAATTATGTACCCATAACTGTTTTAAATAAAATGCATCTCCGGAAGGCACTTTAAGAAGGGGCATGTTTTGTTGAAAATCGAAGTATAAAACTTAAATTTCATAATTTTTTTCTGCTTCTTTGGACTTTTCCTTTAGCTCTTTATAGAGCCATTCCAGACTTCTGAAGATGCATTTTTTTTGTATCTCGAAGGCTTTCTTTTTTTCTTCTGAATCAGCGCTTTGTATCTTATTATTTAACACATCACATTTTTTGCAAGTGTCCTTGCATGCCGTACCAAAACTAATATTAAAGTTTTCACGAAAATAATTTCCGTAAAAATCATACGATATTTTTGGTTTGTGTGGAAGACGGTCTTGTTTTAATTTATGCATCTCAGGTTCATACCTTTCAAGATATAAATCATACATAATTGAAATATTTAAATCGCTGGACAAATAATATTTACCGTTTTTTTTTACGAGTATAATGGGAAATCCGTTTTGGAAAGCTGTTAATGTGCTCCTGTATTTGCCTAACTCAAATTTTCTGGAATTAAATTAGGCATACTTGAATGACGACCTCGTTTATCCTGAACAGGTATAATATTTGTAGACAGGTGGGTTGCGATGCGCTCCAGACGTTTTTTTTCCTATACCATGAAGAAGGCAGATTGCCATTTTGCAAACATTTAACTCAAAGGCACCTTTTCGTAACTAAAATAAAAAAATATATATTTTTTTTGCTAACAAAATTTCAAAAATAACCACAACATAAACACAATAAAAATAAAGATGTTAAACAAATTATTACCTTATACTTAAAGGTGCGATTCCTTATTAATTTTGGATTATATACCTTCAATTTTGGCGGCGTCGAGTAATCTGCGAAACTTGTATCAAATTTTACAAATAAGAGTCTTGTTTTTCTTAATTTGAAAGACTATTAAAAGCCGATATTATCTCTTGCTTTTCGGATTCTGAGAGTTTTTCTATACATTTTTTACTACATTTGCAATCATCGCCTTGTTTTCTTTCTGGCACCAGCTTTCCCGTTGACACAGATTTATGTTTCACCTCTAGCTCTTTTCATTTTCTGCACATTTCTTGTCCAGCCCTCCGGTTTTTTTATTTTATTTCGTCCACGTTTCTTATCAACGCGCTCCTGCTCTTCCTCTAAATTATTTTCAGACGCACTAGATGACTGTTCATTAGTTGAAGGCAGAAACTCACCACCTGAACTTTGGAATGGTTCACATAACTCATCCTCACTGCTTGAATCCATAATAATATCATATATTTTTTTAAATAATAAAAAAATCCTCAATTTTTACCACACCGCACATATTACACTAGCCTAGTTTCACTGCCCAACGGTTGTTCGGCAACTACGTGACTTGAGTCTTGTGCACTCTACAGCTAACCTGATCGCGTATACAATATGGCGGGTGCAGTAGTGGGGCATAGTTGGTGGAGTTACCCAAATATAAAAAAATAATAAAAAATTTGGTGCAATAACGGGATAAGTTACGCATATCTTATACTATTATTGCACCAGACCATACTAGGGGATATGTACTTAGCTGTGATATTTCAATATCTATTACTCGTACATATCCCATACTTGCACCAGGCAAGAAGATCAACTTTTTAAACCTAAATAAGCAGTTATCTTACTTTTGCAGAATTATGCACTTATCCCCTTCTTGCATTAGGGTCTTCAATTGTGACATTGATAAGCGACTGTCCCTTTGTTAACTCCAGCACAAAGATCACGTTTCCAGAACTTGCAAATTGTGCACTAAATCATGGTTTCCTACGTATTTTCATCGTAAATTATGCAGTACCATTCCTCGTCCTGACTTCTTACTGACGCCTTCTTCTTCTTTCTTACGGCTGGTTTTAATTCGACTGATTTATTTCTCTTGGAGCTTTCAACTTTTCCTCTTTCTTTCTTTATTTAGATCCAATTTATTTTCTTCTTGTTCTTATCATCAATTTTGCTTTCTGGATAATTTTTATAAGGGCTCCCTGTTAAAACTCGCTGTGAATCTTTGAGCGTAAATATTTTATTAGCAGCGCTGGCGCGGGTGATCTCTTTCAGCGGTAGCTTCTGAACTGAAAGTTTTTCTACTAGCGATTGTACAGTTTCTTCTATGTCCAGAGAATTAGACTGTATTATCGCACAACTGCTTGTAGATGGCTGTGGATTATCGAACGGGTTTATTTGTCCTGTGTTTGCTTCTAAACTCCTGTTCTCTGAAGATTCTGCATGTGTGTTAATGCTCCCAGAACTTGAGGTGTCTTTTATTTCTTCATTATTTTCTTCAAGAATATTTCTACCCTCCTTCTCTTCTAAACTAGTCACCATTGCAACGTAATCTTCTTCTCTGATCCTATAACAGTTAGGAGCCCGTAAGCACGTGCAGCACTCTAGCCATAGAGGTAGCTCTGGGATTCGCTAACAGTCCGGAAATATCTGCCTGTTTTATAACACTCCCCGGATGTGTGCGCATCCAGCCCTCAGACGCTTCATTAAAATAATGTTTCAAAGATTTGAAGAAGGATTTGTTCAGTGGTTGGAGACGGTGCGAAGTGTGCGGCGGAAGGGATAACATTATAATTCGGTATTATCTTGCAAGCCTTGTGGTCCCACTGTTTTTGATATGAGTTAAGTGGCCGTCAAGAATTAAAAGCATCTGATTTTTATCACTTGTTTCCACCGAGTACATCCTATCAAATGCTTCATCCATTCTAAAAACTTCTCAGAGATTATCCAGCCACTATCCTAGCATGTATAAAGAGTGTTCGTTCGGTGGGTCACTCCTTTTTAGCACGTCGGCCATACGCTTCCTCTTATAAATTACCATTGGCGGTATAAATTATGGGGCGGCATTCATACAACAAACTTATGTAGTATTTAAACCTCTTTCATGACTTGTTACAGCACCTACTTGATGCTTACCTTTCTTTGCCAGAATTTTTGAAGGCTTGTAAACAGTGCTTAACCCAGCTTCATCATCGTTTAGGATTCGGTGGGGTAAAAACCTGTGATCATCAAGAATTGTTTCATATTTGTCGAAAAAGCACATGACTCTTTGCTTATTAAATCCTCTGCAACGTGCCACTGACGTCGCGTCGGCTCAGGAGACTTCCGGGTGGTCTTTCATAAATGTATAGTACCATTTCCAACCAGCCAACTGTTTTTCCTTGTTAAAACGATGATAGAGGTTATATTTTTCAGCTATTTGAAAAGCTAAGCGACGCGACGGAGGTCTTTATTGTCAGTCCAAAAAAAACATCTCCAGTTCCAGAATATGTTGTACTAATTCAGCTTCCATAGTCTTTTAAGACTCTTGTGTTTATTTAGGTTTTTTAAATGTTGCCTTTACGTAAGCTTCATTGAAGCCCATTGTTTTGCTTCGGTATTTATCTATAGCCTCACTCATGTCTTCCTCTGTCCAATCGGTATATTTCCTTCTTGACATTGTGATCTGAAAAGGAAAATGTGTTGTTATATTTTTCTCACAACATTCAGTGAAAAACAAAAAAATCTCGTGAGAAACAAGATATAAAAGACTTGCAGTGTAGTGCTTGTAGGTAAGTATGTACAGTGACCGAAATAAAATTTCGTACCCTGAGGTTAACATTTTATGTCATTTTTTAATATTTAGGTAAACTGTGCTTTTTTACCTTTATCTCACCTTTATACCTTGCGTTTCTTACTTCAGTAATAACAGAAAAAAGTTATAATATAAAATTATTTATTCGAAGAAGATATTCCTATACAAAATAAATGGTGGTTGAGGGAATTGGAAAATTAAAAAGCACTATACAAGACCTCAAAACTAAATGGGAAAATACAGGATCATTGGATAGAAGAGATGGAAATGGTAGAAAAAAATTTGAAAGAGAAATCAGGATAATAATATACAATAAAATACGACTTCAAAATTAATTATAAAACAGATTATTCAAATACTAAAAAAACAGTGGTTTAATATTTTAAAACGGATTCATTTTTTTCCACCAATCGGCTTAAATGTCTGGGCATTGATGTCAGCAGCATTTGGGTGTGATGAACATTGTAATTATTCCAGGTTTCTTCAATTTTATTCTACAAATCATGACTGTTTTCTGGATGGAAATCATGGTTTTTTTGATTTCTTTCACGACACGATATGTCCCCAAACGTTTTCAATTGGATTGATATCGGGCTTCTTGAGGGTCAAGGTAACAATAAAATGGTATTTTCCCGTATCCAGTCTGAAATTCTTCTTGTTGTATGGGCGGGGCAGTTATCATGCTGGTATATAAAATTTTCTTGTTGAAATATATTATTTACCGATGGAAACATAACATTTTGAAGGATGTGTATATAAGCTTGAGTCTTAAATCTTCCTCGAATATGGTGACATTCCTAGCCTTCTGGAAATCATATACCCCCATACATTAACAGAAAATCTTCCACTTGGTTTAACATGTTGGGTATATCTTTCTTCATACCGTGTATTTGGCAGCCTGTACACTCTAATCTCCCCGCTGGTAATCATCGGTAAATACTACCTTAGTCCAAAAATCCATACCTTGCGGTAAATATTCCATCGCAAACCCCATTATTTGTTGCCCTTTATTTATATCGGTCAAAAATTGCGTTTTAGCAGCTACCCTGTTTCTCAGTTCCGAATTTTTCTTTATACGATTTCTTGGGGTTCTTACTGTCCCAGGAAAATTAGTTTGGTTATGTGCTTCTACTGCTGCCTGAAATGGATTGTTTCGCAAATAACCTATTAGATCATTATCTTAATTCTCGTTTGAAATTCTTTGCTGCCACTTCCATCCCTTCTATCCAATGATCCAGTATTTCCCATTTAGTTCTGTGGCTATACAAAGCCAGTGTTTCTAAGTTTCCCAACTTGCTCAGCTATTCTTCGTAGTGAAACACCTTTTTCGAATAAAGCAATTAATCTCGTTCATTAATTTTGTTAAAATGAAATAATATAATTTTCAAATCTGATGACACCGATATCAATTTGTCAAAAAGTGAAGTGTATTTCTAGATGATCTAGGTATACAAAAGCCAACATCGCATTGGGAAAAAATAAGTGTACGAAATTTTATTTCCGTCACTGTACAGGGTGGCCAACTAAGAATGCGAGGTACTGTATCTGGGAAACTATCCATCGTAGAGACTTGCGGCAAAAAATGTAATTACTAAAATGGCCAAGAGAAAAACCTGGAGAATATTTTCAAGTTTCTAAAATGACCACTAGGGGGCGTAACTGCAATCTTGAATCTAAAAAAGTGATGTTTCTGTGAATTCCGCTATATTAACCTAATAAAAAAATTCCACATATTTGATGTTGAGGATAATGTAAAACTTTTTTGTTTAATGCCTTTTGCTGTATCTCTAAAAATAAAGTGGTGGGGGGTTTTTAAAGTTTTTTTTAAATAACACCCTGTATCTGCGAAACGGCTAAGCCGATTTTAACAAACTTGGGTTAGTTCAAAGGAGCTATTCTTGTGCTAAAAATGTTGTATTACTTAAAGTTTCGTTAGTTTCACATGTCGCCGCTACTAGAGGGCTATTTTCGACATTCCGACAGAAATGGTTAATTTTCTCAAAAAAATTAAATGCATTGATATGATTTTTTTTCCATGAAAAAGTAACTAAATAATGGCTAAATAAGCTCGCGAAAACCGCATCTCGATATCTTGTTCCTAACCCAAAATATAGGCAAAAAAAATTATTACTTACGAAAATCCCTTAATTTTTTTTTTACTATATCTCGAATTTTCTCTTTTATAAAAGTTGTGGCCCTGAAAAGGACCGATTTAAAAAAGGAAGGTTCTTAGTGCCCCCACAAATGCTCGAAATGCTGACCATCACGCTCTATGCATTGCTGAAGCCTCTCATGGGTAGACAATTAATAGAAGCAGGCCATGGAAAGAAAACAAATGAAAATATAAATAATTCTTCCTCAAATTGTCAATAGTTGTCAATAGTTTCGCTTTATTTTGAGCAATTTTTGTGTTTACAAAATGCGTTTCACGAATGATGAAGCTGTTGATATGCTTGCGGTTTATTTTGAATGTCTTCAAAATGCCGCAGTAGCTAAAAGAGTTTACGCGGCCCGTTATCCAAATCGACGTCCTTGCGATGTGAGAGTTTTTCCCTGATTAGTGGCGAGCTTACGAGCCAATGGTAGTTGTCGGCCTGCGTTTCAACGGCAAAAAATTGGAAGAACACAAGAAAATATCAACTACGTACTGGGGTATATTGAAGGAAATCCTCATGTTAGCACAAGAGCGTTATCGCTTGAGTTGAACAGAGCACGAACAACGGTTCAAAATATCTTGAAGGACCATAGGTAAGATCTAATGGCTATCACAATATAGGTATTTGTTGAAACTTTTTTTTTAATTACTTTTAGAATGCATCCATATCATGTAGTTCTACATCAGGCTTTGAATGGGGAAGATTTTTATCGCAGGTTGGACTATTGCCATTGGATGTTAGGTATGATACGCGAAAATAGAGAATTTTTATTTCAAATTCTTTGGACCGATGAAGCCACTTTTAATAGTGATGGGAGAGTCAATATGCACAATATGCACTATTGGTCTGCAGAAAATCCGCATTGGATGCGTTAAGTTCAGCACCAAGGACGTTGGAGTTTAAATGTGTGGTGTGGCGTACTGGAAGACAAAATTATTGGGCCATATTTTTTCGAGCAACCCCTAATTGGCAATGTCTTCCTTGAATTTTTGGCCAATCAATTACCGTTGTTGTTGGAAGATGTGCCTCTGGAAACGAGGCAAAACTTGTTTTTGCAGTTGGATGGTTGCCCAGCACATTTTGCTATTAATGTGCGAGAGCATATCGATGCAGTATTTCAACAGCGGTGGATTGGAAGAGGAAGTCTGTTTCCATGGCCTCCGCGATCACCAGACTTAACTTGTCTGGATTTTTATTTATGGGGGCGGTTAAAGGACATCGTGTTCCAGACTCAACCGGCTCGACCAGAGAAGATTTGAAAAACCGGATTCGTACTGCAATACGAACCATACCGAGAGCCGAAATTGAAACTGCACTTTTGTCTACCCATGAGAGGCTTCAGCAATGCATAGAGCGTGATGGTCAGCATTTCGAGCATTTGCGGGGGCACTAAGAACCTTCCTTTTCTAAATCGGTCCTTTTCAGGGCCACAACTTTTATAAAAGAGAAAATTCGAGATAAATATAGTAAAAAAAAAATTAAGGGATTTTCGTAAGCAATACATTTTTTTGCCTATATTTTGGGTTAGGAACACGATATCGAGATGCGGTTTTCGCGAGCGTGTTTAGCCATTATTTAGCTACTTTTTCATGGGAAAAAATCATATCAATGCATTTAATTTTTTTGAGAAAATTAACCATTTCTGTCGGAATGTCGAAAATAGCCCTCTAGCGGCGACATGTGAAACTAACGGAACTTTAAATAATACAACATTTGTAGCCCAAGAATAGCTCCTTTGAACTAACCCAAGTTTGTTAAAATCGGCCTAGCCGTTTCGCAGATACAGGGTGTTATTTAAAAAAAAAAGTTTAAAAACCCTCCACCACTTTTTTTTTAGAGATACAGCAAAAAGCATTATACAAAAAAGTTTTACATTATCCTCAACATCAAAAATGTGGAATTTTTTTATTAGGTTAATATAGCGGAATTCACAGAAACATCACTTTTTTATATTCAAGATTGCAGTTACGCCCCCTAGTGGTCATTTTAGAAACTTGAAAATATTTTTTTTTGCAGGTTTTTCTCTTGACCGTTTTAGGTCATTACATTTTTTGCCGCAAGTCTCTACGATGGATAGTTTCCCAGATACACTACCTCGCATTCTTAGTTGGCCACCCTATACATCATGCTATTGAATCACTTTTCCTAAATCGTACCAGTATGATATAGGGACACATGTATGGGTACGTTTATAAGGTTTAATATTTCAAATGAGCCACTGTCAGAAAACTTAACCTACAACACAATATCTATTAAACACACCTACAATTATAAGCTACTCAGAGGTATAACTATTATCGTTGGCTGAACGCTATTATTCTACTTACCCAAGTCTTCAATGATAAATTATCTTCTTTAAAGGCTCATAATTTAACAGTAATATCGCTATAAAATGACTTTGTGGAAATTTCGCAGCGGAGCGAGCGTATACCTGCCGAATATGAGAAAGTAAAGCTAGTTTTACACTCATCCAAGTTCATGTCAAGGAACTTTGATCAAAGTTATTGTACAATTTATTTGATGAAGACAAAATTTGACGGCACCGTTTTACACTTGTGAATTTCGTTGACGCCAATGATGTTTAGAAACTGTTACCAACTGGCAACTTACCACATTTTTAGATTATGCTAAAATGGATATTTTGATGTGATAAATTTGATTATTGTGTTGTCATGTAATAATGAAGTAACGTACAGCTTTAAACAGAAATAAAGCTGCAGCTCTAGCTATAATTATTGCGGCTGGTTTTAACATGTGTATGTTGGTATCCCCGAATCCCGAATTTGATCAAATATTTGATGAAAAATTGAACGTGTTCTAATTGCATCAAAGAACTTTGACAAGGCGACCTTGAAGTTATTTGATATCAAAGTCCCGTATTACATTTGCAAAATTCATTCAAGGCCGCCTTGTCAAAGTTATTTGACATGAACTTGGATAAGTGTAAAACTAGCTTAACATGGGTGCGCTGCCAAATACAACGCCCGCCAAATTTGAATGCGGTACGATTTAGGCATCATTACCCTACCTACAAATTAACAAGAGCCAACAAAACAAATAAGAATTTTGTTTGTTGTTTGTCAATAATACTATTTCTTAAAAAAAGAAAATATGTTATAGAAGTTGAAAACATGTCGATTTCTTGATCCTGTTTGTTTTTACTTATTTATCAGACACCTCGTCGGTTTGTTAAATTTGTAATCAAGACTAAAGATAATTCGTTTTTTTTTTTGCACCATTTAGAACTATAGAACTGAAGAGCCTACCTATCATAAATTGAAGTGAATCCACATTATCATAATTGATAAAAGATTTCACATGCGGAGTTATGAAACAATAAAATTATCACACGGACGTGTTTGAAAAAATTACGAATGTGACGCTATGCTAGTTCAAAGCATGTTTCACACGTATGGCAAAGTTATTTTAAATAAATGAATATTTTAAGATGTTTTATTCATTTCATCCTTCAACACTCTTTTTTTCTCAATTTGCTTAGATAGTAGTGATATATTTGTATATCTTTACAATTTCTAATCAGTAACCCACGCTATAACCAGTATCAATACCCACTTTGTAGAGTGTTGTTGCCAGGATACTAAAGAAGGTGCGAATAGATGATCTATAATAGATGATCTATATATAGTAAAGGCTTTCACTATAATAAAGCTTCCTCTTGCTGGTGTGAACAGTTAGCATTAACCAAAATTCTAACCATCCAAATTCGATAAAGGCAGTGAACACTGGATGCTACACTTCAATTTATTGTATTCTATGCATTTTCAGATAAGCCTCCAATCCAAGAGTGTTACAGTACCAAGCCAAAGTGTAATCAAATATAGGAAACAAGTAATGATGATGTTAGGTACAGTGGTTACGGCGTTTTTTATTTGCCTTCTGCCATTTCGTGCTCTGACACTATGGATAATTATCAGTCCACCTGGTTCAAATTTTCAAATAGGCAAGTATCAAACCTTTATTATATTGAAAATTATCGATATTAATTTAGTCATTCTTTAGGCATGCAGTGATCTTCAAAATTAATATTCTAAGTACTTAGTACCATTCATATAATAATACTGAGAACAGAGTCCCTTATCATTGGCATATTATATGATCTGGAAGTGTCCAGTTTAACATCCCAATTTGAACTTACTTATAACATAGTAGAGGCGTTTGACAGACACTAGCTAAGTTTCAATGTCATGTGTCTTAAATGTGTCTCAAGGATATTTATAGATGCTGTTGGCCATTCCTTGGTATGCGTTACCATTGTTACGTAGGGGAGAACGGGTAACAATGAGACATGGGGAACAATAAGACAGTTCAAATATTTCCGTTATTATAAGCATTATAAGATCCTTTACACAAATAGAGCACTATATAAAAATCGGCCTCTCCTATTGGTCGATCCGCATGGCCCTCTGCTCGCTTCGCTCGCTACGGGGGCTCAAGAAAAGGAAACTAACCAGGTGCTAACCCAAACTAACCCAAGACATATCCAAAATCAAGAAAAGAAGCTGTTTGGAAACAGAATCTTAAAAAAATAATAAAAAAAGCAACGGGGTTTGAACCCGGGAGCATATTTACACATCCTCACATACGACGGCACCAGGGTGCTGAAATCGGTTAGGGTTTGTAAGCGTTTGTAGCACTACAAAAGCTCACTGATTTGGGCACCTAATCGCACCATGTCTTTACGGTGCAATCAATTTGCGGTAAGAGCTCTCGTGGTCTAGAGGTTTAGATGGCTGGGTCTCACCTGGTCTCACCTGGGTTCAAACCCCGTTGCTTTTTTCTTTTTTTTTAGGTTAAGTTTCGAAACAGTTTTTTTCTAGATTTTGGGTATGTCTTGGGTTAGTTTGGGTTAGCACCTGGATAGTTTCCTTTTCTTGACCCCCGTAGCGAGCGAAGCGAGCGGAGGGCCATGCGAAAAGCGAAATATTATATAACAGCGTATTCCAGGTGCCCAAATCAGTGAGCTTTTGCACGCGTACAAAACCTAACCGATTTCAGCACCCTGGTGCCTATGATAGCCAGTTACGTAGGTGCCGAAATCAGTGAGCTTTTGTAGCGTAATTATTGTTTACAAAGGCTCACAGTTTTCAGCACCCTGGTGCCATCGTATGTGAGGATGTGTAAATATGCAACCCGGGCCGTCCAGGTGAGACCCAGCTATCTAAACCTCTACACCACGAGAGCTCTTGACAGAAATTGATTGCATCACGAAGACATATTGTAATACGAGATGGATCGACCAATAGGAGAGGTCGATTTTTACATAGTGCACTATTTGGGTAAAGGATCTTAAAATGCTTATTATAAGGTGTATATAGGCGACATCTCTTGATAGCGTGACCAAAGATCGGCATTTTCATGTTATCCATTCAAAATCCTGGTTAGTAGTCCATACAGGCTGTAACAGCGACCAAGTGCAAGTTGTCGGTAAAAGTAAAAAAACGTCGTACGTAAAAAGTGAAAAAGACAATAGGTTTGTTCTAGCAGCGATTTCAAACGGTTTCGAACCATCCGGAGTTTGCGCATAACGATATAAGAGTCGCTTATATCGCTATGCGCAAACTCACAGGATGGTTTGGAACCGTTTGAAATCGCTGCTAGAACAAACCTATTATTTCGGCAAGTGCCAGGTGATTTATATTCCTTTTGGGTAAAACTCAAAGCTATTAAAGGTAAGTTTGTTATCAATTAATTATATTGTGTCGTTAACATAACCTTAAAACCTGTTGTATTCTTGTTGTACGTATGGGTAACAACAATGACAATCAAATTTTTATTTGATTGTCATTGGGTAACAATGAGACAGTCGTGAGCGGGTAACAATGGGACACGTCTCTTTGTTACCCTGGAAGTGTATTTTTTAAATCTAAAGAAATATTTATATATTTTGCTGATAATAAAAATACAATTACATAAAAGTAGGTACATTTGAAATTATGCCATAATAATTCATATATCATATTTTATACTATTTTTGTATTCTTTTCAGGTTACAATGCCTAGATTTCCCAAGAGAAAAACAAGCAAGGGCTCTTTTTCTGAAGATGTAATGCGGGATGCTGTTAACTTAGTGACGGGAACATCTATTCGATCAGTAGCAAAAGAAAAAAAGCTCGCGCCAGCTACTTTAGCTAGATATGTGCAAAAACAAAAACAAAACCCTGCACAAGTCATAATAAGAATGACACCAAACTATAGTGTCAACAAAATATTTTTTAAGGAACAAGAAGATGGTCTTGCAGATTATGTATTGACTTGCTCTAAAATGTTCTATGGCCTGTCCATGGCAGAAGTGAGAAAAATAGCCTATGAAATGGCGATTGTAAAATTAAATTCCCCGATAAATGGAACGAAAAGGAAATCGCAGGAGTTGAATGGATGGCATGATTTATGCATAGACATAAAAACTTATCTTTGAGGTTAGCAGATGGTTGCAGCTTATCCTGTGCCACTTCATTCAATGAGCATAATGTGTCAGTGTTTTTTACTATTTTGGAAAAGATATTAAATAAACATCCATATTTGGCAAATGGTAGCAGAATTTTCAATCTTGATGAAACTGCGACGAAAAGTGTTCCAGGTGAATCGCGAATTATTGCAGAAAGAGGCAGTAAGCAAGTGTGTAGGGTGACGAGTGCTGAAAAAGGAACATTAGTTACTACTTGTGCGTTTGTGAGTGCAGTTGGAAACACTATTCCACCGGTGATGATCTTTTCTCGAGTCCACTTTAAGGACCACATGCTAAATGGAGCTCCTCCTGGTACTTTGGGGCTTGCGCAACCTACGGGATGGATGACTTCTCCCCTTTTTTTTGAGATGATGAAACATTTTATTCAGCACACAAGTAGTCCTCTAGAAAACCCATCCCTTTTAATTTACGACAACCATGAGAGTCATATATCTTATAGAGCAATTGAATTAGCGAAAAATTCTGGGGTTGAAGTACTAACATTACCGCCTCACTCAAACAATAAAATGCAGCCTCTTGATGTAGGGGTATTTGGGCCGTTTCAAACTTAATATCGTGCTGCCCATGATTCTTGGATGACAAGAAATCCAGGGAAGGCATTCTCTATCTATAATGTGGCCGAGTGTGTTGGAATTGCTCATGCTAAAGGTATGACTCCGGAGAACATCCAGTCAGCTTTCAGCAAAACAGGAATTTTTCCATTTGGTAAGCATGTGTTTACATAAGCAGATTTTTTACCTAGCAAAGTTACTGACCGCCCCGATCCTAACGTAGCAAGCTCGTGAACTTCTAACATCTCAATATCATCTACGTGAGCTCTTTCATCGTTAGGTTTAGTTGAGCAGAAAAAAATAGCGGACAAGTTTGTTTCACCAAAAGAATTTAAAGGTTTTCCTAAAGCGGAAGAGAGAAAATCAAACCGAAAAACTAGAAAAAAGGGAGGGAGTTTTATTCCAACAGACACTCCTGAGCTCGAACTAATTAAGGAATCCAAAGCCCCAAAGCCATCAATTAAGGTAGTTAATAAAGCTAAACGAGTTATTTTTTGAGGAAGATCCTTATTCATCCGAATCTGACGTCGAATCAGTAATTGAAGATGCTGCTGTTGACTTAACAGAGCAGATTCATAAGGAGCCTGAGAAAGGAGATTATGTGCTGGTGAAGTTTGATAAATCAATATTTTATGTCGGGCAAGCCCTAACTAAAAAGGATTAAAATAATGAAACGGAAGTATTTTTTGCGAGGCATTAAAACTTAATGGATTTGTTGCCCCGCAAGAAATTGGCATAGGCATAGTTAACCGTAATTCCATTGAAATGGTCTTTCCAAAGTCAAAACCAATAGGATTGATCAAACGTCAGCAGTCAGCAGTCTCGTTTGAAATAAATCTGGAACAATATAATATACGTTGAGATATTATAAGCTTATTATATTCTAAATTTAATTCATAAACTTATATGTTCGAAATATCATTTATACTTTTATTTTTGTTTTGCAAATATACAATTCTCATGTCCTAGCCTTTTGTCTCATTGTTCCTCTTGCAATGTCTCATTGTTCCCTTACCCTGGGGAACAAAAACATTGCATCAATTAATAAAATTCAATAAACGTAATCCTTTCTGATAATAAAATATAAACTCAAAAAACGTTTTTTGATTAAACATCGGTTATTTATTCAATCGATACTAACATTAAATGAAAAAAATTTAAATTAAAAAAAAATCGCTAAATAAAAAAAAGTGTCTCATTGTTATCCAGTCTCCCCTAAACTTGCATTTTTGCAATATTGATTCATAACCATACATATTGACGAAAATATTACCAATCTCTTAAAATTTTTTGATATCTCGCTCTTTTACAACTTTTACTGCGAAATCCATACCTGTTAAAACCAACGTTGTTGAATAATGGATAAATCATGCAAGTTCTGAAAATCAACTAATTCCATTTCGCATTTCGCTAATCGCTTTAGGGTACTATTAACTCTTCACGCATGGCCCTCGGCTCGCTTCGGGGCGCAACCAAACCAAACTA
>MU186316.1:0-30013 GCA_016904865.1 Pissodes strobi | reverse complement strand
CATTAATACATTCCGTACATGCATTTGGCACCAGGGGTTGTTATTGGTCAAACCATTCAAAATTCGAACTTCGATCCAATCAACGCGCGGGTGTGAAAATCGTGTACGGAATGTAGTTCGGTGCCAAATTCAGGTACGGAATGTAATAAATACTTTTGCAGTGTAAGTATTTTCCGAAGGCTTCAAAGAGTATGGTAGAAGTTCGGAAAGGATGAGAGGCATCTTTTAAAGACCAGCGTCTTCAAACAGCGGTTTGTAGTTAGCACTGTTAACTTCACGCATGGCCCTCCGCTCGCTTCGCTCGCTCTGGGGCGCAACCAAACAAAACTAACCTAAACTAACTCAAACTAACCTAAACTAACCCAAATTTAAAAAAGAAACAAACATAACCTTAAAAAAAATTAAAAATCTGGTCACTGACGAGAATTGAACCAGGAGGCAACCCAAAGCATCGTATCACAAGCACAGCATCTAACTACTGCCACCACCAGGCTTGCTGAAAGAGATTCACTGGACCGCAAAGACATGCTGCTCTATAAACTTTTATTATACTCCGTACCTGAATTTGGCACCGAATTACATTCCGTACACGATTTTCGCACCCGTGCGTTGATTGGATAGAGCTTGAATGGTTTGACCCATAAAAATCCTCTAGGTGCCAAATAGATGTACGGAATGTATAAATGCCGTCGGGGGGGAGGGCAGGGGTGAGGCAGTTGCCCCACCCTAAGCACTAGAAGATATCTAATATATCAACCTAACAAACATTTAAAAATTTCTTTTCGACTCTGGTTTTAGTGTCAAAATTGCCACCCCCCATCCCACCACCCCACCACCGGCGGGTTCACAAGCTGGCGAAGCTCTTGCCCTTGTACTCTGTTTTTTGTCATGAGTTAATAAATCATGCCCTGGGTTAACTATTAGGGCTTGCTTTATTAGCTCTGAAACGGGTACTTCAAATAAACGAACGGATGACTCAATGTCTCTATATACAGTCGTTCTGCTAGTTGAAAATATGGACAGTATCCATTTTTAGCTGTTGAAAAGAGAAAAGTTCTGAAAATGGGAAGGTTAACTAAAGATTTTTTTTTTAGGTTTCGAGACCTACTACAATATACTTTATTTTTCAAGAATCATGTTTCACATAAACTCAGCGGTGAATCCCATTTTGTACAATATAATGAGCTCTAAATTTAGAGGAGGATTTGTCAGACTGTGTGGCATGAGGACACTAAGGAGACAGTTTAGAAAGACTGAAATAATTAGGTAGGATGTCTATATTTTACAATTATTGCATATTATGATCTCGACATAATAATCTGCAGTAATGCGTTTTTGAAAAAAATTATGTTTTCAAATTTGTTTCCTTAGAAAATCTGAGTTGAAAATTTTATTATCCTAAAATATTAATCGTCCAGTTATACAAATATTTATCTCCCTTCTATAATTTTTCGTTGTTGTCTTTAGCAGGAATTATCTTTAATATTGCTTTTTGTAGGAAAAGTACTACAAGTTCGACTACGCCAAGCAGTCAGCCGACATCAGAAACCGGACTGAGAAGTGGTCGAAATCAATCAAGGTTCGTTTCCTGTCTTATCATGTCATGCCATCCATGAGTAGCTTGCAGTATGTTATACAACAAGTGTTGAAAATAATGTTTTTCAGAGGATGAGGTATTAGACAGGAGGCCAAAAGTACCTTTGCTGTCAAATTATACTTAAATAGGGTTTTATTCACAATACCGAAATAGAATTTTTGCACTCGACGCGTGTTTCGCTAAGCATGTTAGCATCATCAGGAGATGATTAAATACAGGTTTAATAATCTCTTAATAATGCTCGACGCGCATCGACTGCAAAAATTCGGTTTCCGTATTATAGAAAAACTCTATTTTAGTGCATTTTGCCGATGGTTCCAAACCCCAACTTAATTGTCAAATTATACCATCTATTCAAAAATATTTATCATAAATGCATTGAAAATATTTTCAACACACGTGTGATATAATGCACTTGCTAGCCAAATTAATTGTGTTTTTTCTCATTTACATAGGTGGTTGCCGAAAAACATTAGGTATATTCAATTCACTCATAGAGGTTGAGTCGGAATTCTTTCAAATTCTGTTTAACTCGATACCTTAAAATTCATCCTACGTATACACATGTTCATATAAATCGTAAGTCGTAAATATTTCCCAAGGGTATTGGAACCCTCCAAGTGAGGCACATGAAAATGATTTTTCCCCATAATTTCCGAATCTAGAAACTTGGTTACTTTTATGGGCTTCGGGCAACGCGACGCCGACGCGACGTTCCGAATTTTCTATTTAAAACTTGAAAGTCTCCATCACTAGCGATGCCACGTCACACACAGTCCATTAAAAATTAAAACATTTCATTGATTTTTACAAGAAAAAGATGCTTTTAAGATAAGATGCACCGATTTCGATTAAATTCACTTTCAACGTTGATGCGCATGCCATAAAGCGAATTTTGATGTTCTTCTACTAAACAAATTAACTATTTTTTTTTAATGCCGCTCGTTTAATTCGAAAATGGAGAATGCTTTTTTCGTAAAAATCATTGAAAGTACCCTGCACACATCTTATGGGATTTTGGTGCCCGATCAAAACTGATGAAATTTTGGTATTTTTTTTCTTGAGGTCCTCATTAAAAGTGTCGATGAGCACAAATGAATTTTATGAGTAGTTCTTGAAATTAGCAGTTAAAAAGTTGAATATTCGATTTTAATTATCGGCTCATCGAACTATTTTTTTTGGTATTGAACGAAAATGATTAGGATCAAATATTATTTTTAAGATAAATAAATGCTTGAAGACATAAACTGTACATCTAAACGATTTTACATGCAGGGTGTACCGCACATTTTTATTTTAATTTTTCTGACCAAATTATTTTCGGAATACTTATAAAACGACTTTATATAATATTTTAAAAATAATTTATAATTTATTTATATAAAATTGCTATATTCTGAATGATGGATGCAGTTTTTCGCTCTATTTGACTTTCCTAAATGCAGGGTGTCTACTTAAAAACTGCATAAAAAATATTATTTGGCATTTCTCAGAAAATATTCTTTGTAAACTTTTGCTTTATAAAAAAATAATTCTGACTCTATTAGAATTAATTTAAAAAACGTGACGTAGGAAAGTCAAAATTATTGAAGTAGCCAAACTAAATGTCATAAGTCTAGCGAAGTTAATATTAAAAAATAAAGCAGAGTGACGCCTGATGTCATCACCAACGATGAATTTAACTTTGTCGGACAACGATATGGGTTAGTAAAAAAGTTCTTACCCTCATCATGGGCGGATTACACCAGTTGAAAGGATTAAGTTAGTGCCAAGCGTCGGAAGAAATATCGACTTCGTAGTGAATCAGAGCCAAAAATCCCCGTTACTCTTACCAGAAATGAGTAAAAAGTTTGACTTGAACTATGGTATTTTTGGGGTTTCTGAAAGGGTGCCTAGAGCGCCCACTAACCATGCGTTTTTGTTTTTTTTATCACACTATAAAGGGAGATCCTATGGCGCTCGACGAGCGGTGTGCGTGCGAAGATGTTGATAGACACGGTTCTTGAATAGTTGCAGGTTGTATTTAGGGGGAAACAGATGTCCTGGGAGTGATTTCCACAGTGATGCAGTGCGCCAGACAAAGGAGTTCTTGTAAAGCGATGTTCTAGGTGTTTCCAGTTGTACGACAAACTGGTGCGCTCTTGCCGTTTGTCGTGACTGTCTGACAGACGTTACCAGGGGCGGGATGAGGCGGGTCAAATCCTGGGAACATCTGATGATGTCGTGATGTCAGGGCCCGCCGTATTGGCCCTCTTGCAGAAAGATTTCTGCTGCGTGCAGCACAAGATGGTGGATGCTGCACGTCTCAATAAAAGCAGATAGCCGTAAAGGATGAAAAGTTGCTATGCCCGCCGTGGAGGAGATTTGCCTGGGGGATGATGGACTTTGAAATGATAAGTCCTCTGCAAGTCTTAATTAATGAAATAAGAGAACCTCCTAAATTTCATTGAAACTGGAAGGAAAATATTATATACACAGGAAAAACATAAGAGCTCTAGGCCCCTACACACTAAGAACCAAGGCTATTTTAACCCGGAGAATTCTCAAGAACAACTAATCATGGCTCCGAGAGGCAAACGCAGTGCGGACTTAAAACAATCTTCTAGGAGATTCCTCAGGTCCAGGGCACAACCATATGGCCAATAGGGCCGACCACTAAATCTAGAAACGCAAAAAAGCGAAGATAAAACGAAATCGTGAAAAAGTTATAACACGGTCCGGTGTGTAAGAACTACTTGGTCATATCATTATTAAAGAGATATGAGTGGTGAGTAAATCAAAATTCCATGTCCGCAACTCTAACTTTGTACTTAAAAATATTCTGCAATGAGTCCAATCATTGTTAGTGGACAATATCCTGCAAATCATTATCATCTGGTACGCATTTTTGGATAGTTTAGTGATTAGGAACGATAATAACCTGGGGGCGCCGCCCGCTTCGCTCGCTGTGGCTAAACCAACACAAACTACCCAAGGCATGCCCAAAACCATAACTTGTGTTAGCATAAATGTTAAAATTTAGTAATGATACTAAAAATTACGTTTTACTTAGTAAAAATAACTGTAAGCTTGTGACACGTTTTTGACAAATAAATTCGTAAGTTTGTTGTTAGTTTTCTATTTCATTGCTTTATTCGAAATATTATTCTGTAATATAGGCACTGTACTAACTTAGTAAATGCACAATTTTGCTTCATAATTCAATAATTTTACTTTTAATTTCTAGGGATTAAAAGTGCCACTTAAGTCCCGGAACTCAAGGATTAAAACCGCTACTTTAGACCCCAAAGTGCACAAAATAATATATAGCATGGCTGGAAGTTCTTATCACGAATATTTTTTTTGAGAAATGCCAAATATTTACTATATGCAGGCAACTTAACTAGAATAGAATGGAGCTAAAAACCATAACCATCTTTCAAAATATAGCAGTTTTCTAGAAATAAAAATATTCCGGATAAAAGTTGTTTGATTTCATCTGCTTTGTATACATGGTATTTCAACAAATCAAGGCACATGCCGACTTCGCTTTTTTAAATGTAATATGCCACATTTTCTCATGACTTTTAATTCTACATATTTTTTGTATATTATATCAGGTGTCAATATTCGAAATATTGAATGGCTTAGAATTATGAAATATTATATTTTTCTGGATATAGTTGCATATGTGCTGCTATTATGTGGAAATAAAGGTTTATTTTTCAAATGTCATGACACTGATGTTTGAAGTCTGATTTGTCGATTCATCTTTATTTTCTGCAGATATTTTACAAAATGAGCTCTAATATATAGTTTTTAAAATCTATTTACTGAATTTGGAAATAAAAATGTAATTAAAACTTATAATCAACCATAAACAAGAAAATACATAAAACGTATCATTTGTCGCCTAAATTAAATGCTCTGCATGTCTCCATGAAGCTTCTCGCATTTCTGGTAAATAAAATTTATAATAGTTTCGTTGTCATTTTCATTTGCATTTCTTGTTTCTTCGACAATTTTCCTCTGAATTGTTAATCATTAAGAAATGTGGTATATAACATTAAAAAAACACAAGTTGGCATGTGCCTTGCTTTTTTAAATATTGATATACGTTAAAATAAAAGCATGTTTGAAACCAAATGGATTCAAACAACTTTTGTCCGGAATATTTTTCTAATTTAAAAAATTTTATGATGATCATATGAAAAATATGATTTTTTCTTCAGTCGGCTTCTTATGAGAAAATTTACTGAAGATTCTTATATCCGTTCCTCGAATCTCTTGAGGTTTCCGGCAAAGGTCCATGAAATCTTCAAAACACATAAATTTATAACATGAAACAATAAAGTGGAAATGAACATAAACGGAACATATGGCTGACAGGTATCATTTTGATTTGGTCAATTCCAACTAATGTAGGCACTTAGAAAATTGCTATGAACTAAAACATTTCGAACTAACTGGCTACATGACCCTTCATTTCACAAAAATTGATAAATTGCCTTGCATCAGTGCCATAAAACAAATAAGAAAGAAAGAAGAACCTTTAACCAAGGACACAATATATCATAACCTTCCAAAGTTTAAAATGTTATTAATTTTATACAGAGAAAACCCTGTTACATGTGGCTTACTGCTTACTGTTAAGTCTTACGTAACTCTGAATTGTTACATTACTGACCGAATGTTTATTTTCATTACAGCTTAATGTTACTTCTTAGGTGATACGTTACTGCACCTATAAATCAGCCTTTATGACCGACCAGTACACAAAATGAGAATACATTTTATATCAATATAAAATACTATTTTAAAGATAAATTATTTAAACTAATGTCTCTATTTCTTTTATCATTATAGGTATTCAAGTAGTTTGAAGAAGGTCAAAGAAAATCCAAAAGAGGAAGAATTGTCGTCCGAACAAATGAAGAAATCAATTTTAGCAAAAAATGTGTACATTAGAGCACCACTGCAAGCTGTAGGTGGCGTTAGTGATGGCCAAAAAATAAACACGGGCGCTGAAATTTACGTATAAGATATTAAAAACATAGAGTTCTGATATCTTATTGCATCAAGAGTTAAGTAGAGAATTCAGTATTATTAATTCGGTCATAGATACCAGATTATGTAGTATTTGCCAGAAGTCCTAAATCATGCCTAAGAATTAATGGATAATCTGCAAATAAACCTGAACAAAGGAGAATATGTTTAAAATTGCTAAAGGCTGCTTCATGTTCATAAGCGAAAGAAAACATATATTTCAGTATATTCTTATACATATTATTAGATCTATCAAAATTTCTATATTAGATATGTTACTATATACGCAATATTAGTATTCGTTTGAAAATCAAGATATATAACTTTAACTAGTGTTAAAAGCTGTAGGGCCGAACCATAATGATCTAAAGTAACTCGTAAATAATAAAATGATAACAAGGGTTGAAAGCTATATCCGAGAATAAGAATCTGTAGAGGAGCGAACCTTCGGATCGTTTCATGTTGGGCTGGCAAGTTTCCATGACCTGGTCGCGCGTATTTATGGATGAGCAACACAGAACTACCAGAAAAAAAAATCGGTGACAATTTAAGAATCGACGAACGGAACGCACTGAAAAAATGACAAAATTTTGTGAATAATATGGACTGCGTTTGTGACTTTATGTTATTGATTTTTTAGTTTTTTCTTAGTAGTTAGCTTCGGACGAAACTTCAAGTAGCGGAATTTGAGGGTTTAACGCAGGATGAGGTTTTTAGGGCTTAGAAATAAAATTAAATTTTATTAATAACAAAAAAGTCAGAAGAAGCGCTCTAAAGGCTGTTATATTATCATTGTGTCAAGTTGAAATTCAGAATTTAAAAGAAAGCATTCAAGAAAATGTATTTTTATTTTTAAATGATAATTTACCTTATTTTATGTACATTGTTTATAATAATTGAGCTTCTGCTTTCTTTAGATTCTCAGTTCAGCTTGACACAATGATAATCTAACAACTTTTTTGGGTGCTTCGTCTGCTTTTTTATGTGGCTCTTTTAAATATGAGAAATGTTCCATGTTACGGCATTGAGTAATAGCCTTTTTCATGATTTGGTTTCGAAATATGTTTAGAATCAAAATGTAGTTCACAAAGCCGGTAATTTTTAGAAATATAATTTAACGCAAAACTGATAAGAATAACATATAGTTTTTTAATCGCATGAATCGATTAACACAGTATTAAGTAGTTAATGTGCTGCATACTTTTTGCGAATTTTTATATAAAATCTGTCGTTTAAACAATACTGTGTAAAGCAACTGTAACTACTATAACCTGTCTAATAAGGTTTTCTTTTTTTATATGTCGTTATAATAGTCTCCAAATGAGACGCCTTAACTAAAATTACCCGGCACAAATGTAGAATATAAAAGTTAGATTAATATTTTCTTATCACTATCGAGAAAACAAATTTAAATACCGTTCAATTGAAGAGCCTTAAATAAAATTACCTGGCGTAAACTTTTTTGTGAGGGGATTAGGAATCTGCTGTACAGACACCCGAACCCGGTTGTTCTTCTCGGCCCGAATCAAGATATTGTGCCGTGCGCGTGCGCCTAGGTAGTGTCGGATTGGCGCCCTAAGGGTCGCCAACTAAATCCTTCCCCCATCTTAACTTGCTGAGCAGCGCGACCATTAGCATTTAGCCGGACCATAGGCATATAACTACTTTATTGTCTATGAGCCGGACCGTTTACCTTTGGAATTTTGAAAGTAATGTTGGGCATGCATATTATATTTTAGGTTGAATATCTTACTGCTGCTCCCCAATTGGATTTAAGTAGAAATACTACCTGTAAATAATTGTTTGTGTGAATCGTTTTTGGAAAAGATGTAAGATTGGATTGTCGTACTGCAGTTTTTTAATTTTTTTACCTGATTTTGAGTATGCCTTGGGTTAGTTTTGGCTAGTTCCTGTTCGTTTAGCCCCCGTAGCGAGAAGGGCCATGCGTGAAGTGAAATATTAGTTTAATGATAAAAAAACGATTAGAGCCGTATTATAGTGAATATACAGCAGCTTGCATGTGTTTCCGCAAATATATTCCATATCTAACCTCAAAATTACAGGACGCGGCAAACTGATCATAAAAATATAAAATACGCATGCGCAACATTACGTTCGAAGTTCCAAAGTTGAACGGTCCGGCTAGATGCAAGTCAGCGGGACCGTTTCCAGACATTTCTCCACTGCAGTCGCATTGTCTTAGGGTAAGGATGCACTGACACGCGCCGACCAGCCGCAACTGTCGCAGATTCTTTCGATACTCTTATATTAGATAGTCCGTTGAAGTATGAGGTAGGCGAAAGAATCGTTAAGTGGGAAAAATATTTTATGAGGTAAAGATAAGTGACAGCCTAAAGGAAATAATTATGGAATTTTTATTAGCCAAAAAAGAACAAGATGCAAAGTAATTAATGTGCTCCAGACATTATGGAGAATCAAATAAATTTTGTGCTCACTTAACGGAATTCTAATTTGTGCCATAAGCGCGCATCGCCCGAACCGCATTCACGTTCTTTTTTTGAATGCTTCCCCTGATTCTGTCAATGTGATGCGTACGGCTCTGTCCACTTAGACCCATTTACATTATTGCTATTTCAGAACGTTTTTATAGCTTCTTGCGAGGAATAAGGCACGGTCGGCGCATATTATTTATATTCGATTCATCTCCTGGTGTCCTACCCCGCAGTTCTCTGTGCTTACCATGATTGGCTCCTATAAGTACATATTATCCAACCTAAGGCATTCTTCCATTGATTCATAGATTGTCCATTGTGGTTTTTTTTATGTTCCCATTCCATCTAACCTGCCATTCTGCCATTGTTGCTTCACGCGCAGCTTCCCCTGTTGTCTCTTCGTGCCTCGCACTAGGCTGGAGATATCTTCCCTCCTCCGCCAGATCAATTGGAGGTTTTGCCATAATTCCTGATAGGCAGTTTTCTTTGCCTTCTTTCCATCATTAACTTATATTTTTGAGTCACTAGGACTTTACAGCGTTTTTGTATCCCGTATATTAGTATTAAATTTTCAGCTCCTGCTATCGTTGGCTTTTTTAAGCTTGAGGGTCCCTCGATATTAGGCATTATTCTAGCAAACTCTCCAATTCTCAGGTCAGCTTTTTGGTTGACTTTTTCTATATCTCCAAATCCTATGTTTTCTGTTACTGCGATTCCCAGATAGTTTATGTCTCCCTTTGGTCTTATAGAACAAAGGGAGATAATCCCTCCTATCTCCCTTCCCGCTCAGAATAACTACGTCCGTTTTGTCAGAAGCGAGCTCCAGAGAATTGCTCTTTATCCTTTGGAGAGAGTTTTATTGGTTCTGCAAAGTAGACCGTTCTTGGACTTTGACTTTATAGCTAATGCTAGGTTGTCGTCAAAGCCTATTGCCTTCACATTACTTTCATAATTTAGTTTAGAACTGGATCGTAGAATAGGTTTCAAAGCAGCTTGAAAGGTGGTGCCGTTAGTTTAAAGCTTTATGACTATGTTGAATCCTCGTCTCCAAACATCTTTATTCAGATCCTTCTTTCTTCCTTTACTTCTCGTCTTTGATGATTTTGCTTAGTTATCTCTTTATATGTTTATAACTCCTCCGCCTTTTTTCTATGTTCTCTATGTCATTCCTTCTTCTCATTTGCCTAGTACTGTCTCTTCTGCGGCTATTATGCAATATTTTTTTTGTTTGCTTCTCTTATTTTGTCGTTTGTGGATTCCTTGTAGGCTTCCCTTAGGATTTATTATTTGATCGATTTTAGTGACGTTATTTTGGTCATTGAGTATTTAGCTTATTGTTGCCCTAAATTTAGTTTTGTCAATTTCCACTTTCCTGTTTGGCTGCTGTCTTCGTGGTGTGTAACCTCCGGTTTTAAAAGCGATGTTCCCGAAACAAGCAAACAAAAAGTAACCCCAAACTAACCTAATCTAATCAAATATATCCCTAAATAACTAAATCCGTTCCAAAACAGCTGAGTAGCTGAATCTGACCCAAACCAAAGAAAAGACTTTGTGTACTATAATATTCTTTGCCCAAACCAAGGCAAACGCTGCGCGCCCTAATATTTTTTTTATCCGATCGGAGGAAAAACGACACCTTTCCGATGTGTTTTCTCACCGCAAAAGTCATGATTCCACTATATTATATTCGTTGCTTCAGTTGCTTGGCAACATGCAATAACTGTACCAGAATATAAAATAACAGTCCGGGAATATAACATTCCCGTCCTAGGCCGGGAATGCAACATTTCTGTCATATTCGCCTTGTTTGTCAGATCTGAAGTCTATCAAAAGTAACATATAGCTGTAGTTTCCGTAGCTACGTAATAAACTTCAAGCTCGCTCGATTCAAAACTTGATATTATGTTGAGTTTAAATTTAAAACACGAATACGTACGTATTCTAATTAATTTCGATCGGATAAAAATAGTATGAGCAACTCGTAGGAAAACCACATTCCTGGACTCCTGTAACCCAAACTAACCCAAACTACCACAGTCGTCCAGGAATGTTTTGCTTTTCCTCCTAGTTACACAATATACTATTGTCAGTTTAAGCTAGCCAATACTAATTAAAACTAACTTAAATTAACCCAAACTAACTAGAGCTAACCCAAATTAATCCAAACCAGACAAAACTAGCATTTATCTTTTAACCAACCCAATCTAACTAAATAAGGTTAATCGAAACTGACTAAAGCTAACCCAAACTAGCCAAGAACATTTATTTTTGACATTTGCGGCAGGTAATTTTGCTAAAGGCTCTTCAATTGAAGACCTTTAAAACGATGATTTTTTACCAGTTCTACAAGTGCAACTTCGAAAAATTATACTTGGGTATACCTGTATGTCCAAGTATAATTTAAAATATTTTATAAAATTCACTTATAAATTAAATTGTTACTTCGAAAACTGGGAACCCCTAAAGGAGACACAAATACATTAAGTACCTACTAAAGAATCAAATTATTATTTTTTTAATATAATGTGTTCAGTGACTAAAGCTGTTTCTTATCGAAGCACGAAATAACACGATCATACTCCATTATTGATACTTTATTGCCTATACTTATTTCTTATTATTGGTACTTTCGTAATGGTATCGAGTGCTAGTATCGATAGTTATATGACGTTCCTAAACAAATTTTGCCCGATACTCATGATTGTGAAAATATATGAAATTGCTGATGTCGCTTCTCAATGGTTGTTATTCTCAGGCTATAGCGAATCTGGCTCTGAACAAATGTTTCTTCTATCTCATTACTTGTAAATTTTACCTATCACTTATGGCCACCATACGTTCATAGATTCATAGTGGCACGCTCCATCAGGTTTACAGATTTAAAAATATATGCTTGCTCCCCTTGTAAAGAACCGACTCAAAAACTCGTAATAGAACTTAAATCCTCACTTTTGAGTTATAACCGGTCGAAATAATCGCAAAATCTAATAATACACTATTTAAATGTTGTTTTTCATAGATTTTCTAAAATTGCATTCTAATTCTAGATCTTTGTTTGAACATCTTAAATTTGTTGAGGACCGCTTTATAATCGAAGCAAGCAATAGATTTATTACCTTTATTTATTACCATTTTTCCAATTACTAATTCTCCACGCATTATAGTGCAAATGCAAATCGTATATCCCTTTTTTAATATCTGTATCCTAAACTAGATCACAATTATAATAAATGTCAAATGTCAATGTATATATACAGGGTACGATCATCCAAATGTGAAGATCAAATTAATAATTTAATCAGTATTATCTGGATTAGTAACTATTTGCAAGAAATGCCAATTAGGTGGTATGATACCCGCACCAGGTAAAAATGATCCACCTCCTTATTTCTCAGATTGCAAATAAAACCTAAATGCATATTTTCAAAAAAAAATCTTTCTATAAACATTGCGGGGATATATACCACTTATATATTAAATAATTTATTATAAAAAATAGAAACAAGCTTTAAATGTTGTAAAAGATAAATCAAATCATCATCGCGAAGCTAAGAAGAAAACATCGTCGTTGTTTCAAAATAAGATAGTTTTCAAGTTGTAAGTGAAAAAATTAAAAACGTGTTTTTTCCTGGTTTCAGAAATATATTGCCGATTGATATATATTATTATGATTCACTCGTTTTCTAAATTAATAAAATTTAAACTTTAAAATTTAATTATCGCTTAGTTATCCACTCTGCATAGCTACAGTGACTTCATTACTTATAAAAATAAGTTTTGATCATTAACTATTTCAAAAATGGCTGAACCAAATACCACCAACTTCTATATTTCTGAAATAAGAAATCATACTCCTTAAAATGTTCCAAATATACAGCGTGTTTCCGAAACATAGTTGATACTTATTTTTAGCTTCGTGATGTTCATTTGTTTCATCTAGTGACTAGTTCTGGCAGATCAATTCTTTTATTTAATTTTGTATAATAAACTTTGTAGAAGCCGTCTAAATATAGGAAGTATCCCTATACAAAAATATTGGCAAAAAACGGGAGAGGGGAAAAAGGAAGTTCTCCCCAGGATAACGCCTAGGAAGAGAAAATCTTATTTTTAAAAATTGGTAGAAAAAAATCTTATCTCCATGAGAAAAATGTTCAGGTTACATCTGTCGGTGGTAAAATTAATATTTAATTTTTTAACGGTGTTGGTCAATAGTACCAGATTTTCAAAAATCTGGAATTAGATTCACTCAAAAATTTCAATTATAAAAGGCAAGGTCGGGTAAGTGAGTCCTAGTTTTACACCTTTTCCCATGCACATGAAACTAGAATATTGCATTAGACTATGACTATTTTTCTGCAATATTATGTCTTCAGGGCATCTGAAATGCATGCAATAAACAACCATAAACGAAATGTGGCAATAATTACGTTAAAGACTTAGTGTATTTATTCTTTTATTTTGTGCAAGTGGGTCCAGTTACCCCGCATCTTAGGGTAGCTGGAACATACCAGACTATCCCTGCTTTAGATAGCAATATGAGGAATTACATGTACCTGGGTCCTTATGCACACATTTTGTTTTATTATGCCAAAACCTCAACATGTTGTAAATTTTCGTTTCTCAATGATAGGATCTGTAAAGTAGAAGGTTGAGACAAAATAAAACTTCCCAAATTTTAGAAAGGAACAAAGGTGAATTAAACACAAAAATCGAGTACTCGTACATTAAACATAAGTATCTTATTCAAGAAAATACTCTATTTCTGGTGCACTAAACATGTTTCTTTTATTTTTTAATGTGGGCTTTTGAATAATTTTTAAAACATTAACGAAAGAGTCATCGACGAAGTCATCTCGTTGAGGCCAACTCCAGGAATTGTTTTATCCTCACCTTTCCAGAAGTGTATCTCCTATTTTACCTGTTCTAAAGATATGACTTATCCTGGGAAGCATTATAGTTAACAGTAATATAATCACTTCCATATAAGCAGTTACTTCATCGTTTGATGATTCGCGAAATTGGGATTATTTTATTTCTCTTCCCTCTGCTGTTTTTCTTTTCCAAGTTTCTCAATGTATTCTTTTGCAGCTACAATTTCTCCACCGTTATCGATTCGTCTTCTTTTAGGCCTAGGAGCATAATAAAAATCTGTCTTCAAGAGGTTTATTTTTAAATGTTTCTTCTGATTTTGCTGTCTCATTTAACATCTTAGGCGACTGTTATGCAGCCTATCCTCCTTCGTCAACATGTCTATCTATGAATTGGTGAATCAATGTCCAACAACTCATTAATTCAATTCAATTTCAGCATTTATCTATGTAGTATTCACAATTTCTGGTTGTGTCGTATCATGAAATTCAGGCATATTTATTACGGTTGTTCCACTTAACTCTATAAAGTTATCGCGCTTTCATTTAGCTTGGTATATTCTTAAATCTTCCAATTTTGAGAGAAATATTTTTATCTCTTTTCTATTGACAGGATGCAGACGAAGAATAGCTCTACCACCAGTATTTCTAAAGCCGCTGATATTATTTTGGTTTGGTATTTTATAACATGCTTTGATCAGTAATTCAACAAAAATGTGTTTGTTTTTTTTAAGCTCTAGCATTTAACCAGTCTATCCCAACTTGTTTTGAAAGGGCCAATTAGTGCAACATCTAAAAGTTGCAGCATATGGGTATGGGGAGGTAGTTTTAGAATGGCTATGTTATTTTTATATGCAACTATACAAAGTTCAGGGCAAATATGTGAGAGGCATGCCCATCATTGATAAGAAGAATGGGACGCTCCTTTAGTACATTGAGTATAAAGCCCTTTTCAAACATGAAAAATCCACCGTTCCTTTGTTACTGCATAGGCTACTTTTTTACGTTTTTTCTAAGCCAGAATTATTTTATATTTTTGCCTTTAAATATAACAAGTGAAGGCAATATGCTCCCTGTTGCTGAGCAACATGATAGGGCACTTGTATTTTCCCGTCCTGCAGAGTTTATCATTCTGGTGCAGCGGATTTCAATTCCACTCACGACTTTTATTTTCCTGGATTCATGACAAGACAAAACGATGTCTTTGCTCAGGCTTGAAATCAAAAGAAACATAAATCGTGAAAATATTTATTTGACCCATTCGTGAGTATTCTATAGCCTGAGGCTTTGTAATGGATGACGTATATCTTTTTGCAACGCTGAAATACCAATCTTCAATAGGACGTCCATTTTTAGACTTAGTTGTCATTGCTCTTGATATACAATGGCGTCACATCTAAAACCTCATCTCCATTTTTCCAAAGCTAAAAGCCCTTCAATTAAAAGCTTTTCATCGTTATCAGAAATCAACGGTTTTCCACCTCCTTTTCCTTATTCAGCTTCACCACCTCTTACTCCTTCTGTACTTTAATGTTGATCTTAATATATTGTACTAGCTTGAGGCAAGGGGCGCCTCTTTTCGTTCTTCCTGCACTGCCAGAATTACGGCTTGTGGTTGCTGACTATAACGCTCACTATCGGCACTTTTTGTTGATTTTCTGTAATTTAATTTCCCATCCTGCAATGTAAACATTAAAATAAAAATAAATCTTCAACGTTTACTTCACTGAGGAGGTCCATTTACCTGAACAAGTAGGGTACATTTACCCCAAATCCACTTTCTATAGGGGTAACTGGGACTTACCTACAAATACTTCAGTTTCTTATCGCAAACATGTACATTCTTAAAGTACCCATATCACTTACCTTTAAGCATGCAAAATTATTTTTTTTTTTAACAAAAAAGAATGCCTGGTCACGCTATAAAGGAACAAGTTAAAAAAAAGTATAAAGCACGATCGAATTCAACGGTGTGAACTTGGCGGCCATTTGTATTTACCTGAGATTACAAATGGCAACATTTCTTATGGTGGTGGATAGATGCCGATGCCTACTATAATGTAAACCACAGATGCCAACCAAAACAAAGATAGTATTAATATTACATATACCCCACTCATCCACTACCCTACTTTGCCTTGCTGTCATTAAATTTGTGTTAATATGTTTTTCCTTTAAAAGGTTGAATATTTCTAAAAAAAAACAGGACCAACTAAAGCTATATATAAACATTCCTTGTAGAACACATTATTAGTGCCAAAAAATTTTAAGAAATTTCTTGTTTCTCATAACAAATGTATTGCTTTACTAATACGCAAATGAAAGGTGGTATGAATTTTCAGTTAAACTTCTGTTTAATTAAAACGTGAAAGCCAATATTGTATGGCCATGTTCTATAATCGGTTTATTCCAGTGATATTTTAACCATTGATCTGCAAAGCAATTGACTTAAAATTCTGCAAGGTTTGAGAAAGCTTTCTGTATCTTATAAGGCCATAAGCTAACTGCAGAAAGTTACCTTTTTAGTTTCGCCGTTTTTTAAAATTGCTGTTAGTTTTGCCTGTCTCAAATCAAAACGATAACTCTACAATATACTGAAGAGCCTGAGCTAAAAAGGTCAAACCAGTCGAAAAAGTGATATTTCATAATGGAACCCATGTTAAAATATATACCATAAGCAAGAGTTATTGAATATGTGCGAAAGTGTAATAAGTTCCCAAATTCAAAAGCAAGCTTTAATATCAAAGTGATTTTAGTATTAAAAATAATAGTAGACAATAACAGAGTATACTGCCGTTAACAAAAAACGCTTATTAGAACATTTTGTATCATTTACATTTTAGATTTTAGTACAGTAAAAAATGTCAAGGATAATGACATTTTTCCATAAGCAGGGCCATATATACCTTGCTGTTTTCGGCATTCTTACTCCGCTGATTCTAATGCCTCTTGTTAATATATATGCATTCAGACATCCTCTACGCATTAGGCTTGAAAAATTTGCAACGAAAAGAGTTGATCCACAAGATCCACATTTTTGCCAGGAATTCTGGGGAAGTAGAAATTTGGCATATGGTAGGGGAGCAAAGTGTACCCCTGGCCAAGTTCCATTGTTTGCCTGTAACTGGCAAACTATTTGAATTTTTTGATTCCGCTTACATAGCTTACTTTTGAATGTCTATTTTTATGTATGTGTATGTGAATTTCACCGTAATCAAACAATAATTTGCGAAGATATCAAAGAATTAAAAAAAAATCTGAGTGCCTACAATAAGACTACAATAACATTATAAAAAATTGATCAAAAATATTTTGTATATTTTTTTGATTACTGCACATTGAGTGGGGATTAAAAAACACGGTTTTTGTCAAAAGTTGCCTAACATGGTCAATTTTCAATTTTTTGGTCTGAAAATTGGGCAAGTCTGTATGCTTCTTCTAAGTTTTAGAATTTCCACTACAAAAGTCCTGTTACACTGTGTATATAGTGCATTTCTTTAATGTCTCCCCGCCCTCTTAACTTTTTAACCGATTGCTATATTTTAATGAAATTTGTAATCCTTTTTCATCTGGTGAAAACCATTTTCGATTCTGATAATTAGTGTTCGAGCTATTGAAGAGAAAATACGAGTAATCGAGAAAAAAATATGTTCAAAAAATTGTTAGCAAATTTTTTTCATGGTATTGCAAATTTCGCAAGGTAACTAGAAATCACACATTTTTTATTTAGTATATATATCTTCTCATATTTCAACGATTCTTCTTTTTACCTCCCCTTTCTTGTAAATCACGAAAATTCAGATTTTAAAGACCAAATGAGCAAATTGAAACTTACACTCAGGCATAGAATTAATTTTCTAAAATTTTTTACAGCATACTTTTTGTGTATTTTTTTGTACTCTTTCTGATCGTGAATTCAGTTTTTTACCAAACTCTTTTTAGAGATTTCCGGAAAACCGGGCGAAAATATCATGAAAAACATCAATAAAACTTCCGGTTTTTGGCGAATTTCAGAAAACTATGGCAAATTTCGCCGCGGGTCTTATTTGAAAGCTAACAAAGAAAAATATGTAAATTCTTTCATAAGCGCATATATGGCCTGACGTTTATAGTTTCGCCATAAATTCATTGTGAATTTCGTATTCATAGTTCTGCATGATCAAAAAAATTATAAAAGATACTTTTTGGTATATGGGCCTCTGGCGGCGAGAAATTCGCTTGTAAAAATATCTGTATATAATTTCCCGACCTATTTTTACCTCCCCTTTTGGATTCGGTTATTTTACCATGAAAATCCGGAAAACTCGGTGTTTCCTAATTTTAAAAAAATTGTTCAATCAGCAGCTACATTATATTTTTTATTTTTTGGACAGTTCGCACTAAAGGACTCACTTCGTTTCGGCCAATTACAATATAATGTAAGCTGGAAAGGGCTTTTTTTCGTACAAGAATATGATCGTCCGTCCTGAAAAGGGCCAACCCGGCGTAGTAATGAATAATATACATTGAAGTCTCGGCTAACGATACAACTCGTCAAATTTATATTAGGCGAGTTGACGAAAAAGATGCATTGTATTATTATGTATATGGAAAAATGTAACTCCTAACCTGACATTGAAAACTCAAAGATCTGGCAAGACTGACTGATGGCGGCCTGTTCATAAATATCACATTATGAGGATCGAAGATTACGTCTGTAACTACCAGTAAAACACAGGCATGTTTTAAAAATGTTTTGTCTTATACAGGGTCGCTAAAAAAAGTAGCAAACGAAGTTTTTTAAATGGAACACCTTGTATGTTCTAAAAATTTCAATTCTGCTTGACATTCTATACATACTTGACATAATGTCTAAACTATCGTGTTTTCAAAATAGTGACATGTGAAAAACGTAATTTTTCCTACTTCATAATATCTGTAGAATTCAATGGCTCAACGTAGAGCGTGTACTTTCCTATCTTAGGTTTTAACTATCTATCCTCTGAAACTCACTTCCGCTTTGCAGGAAGTAAATTTGGTGCCAGTCGATAAATAATAAGAAACCAAGATAAAAAGTGTAATCAGCTTTCTTTATCTTGACCCGATTGAATTTTTATAGCTAATTAAACTTGTGAAAATGGCTTTCACATGTCAATATCTCGAAAACCAATATTTTTTAAATATGCCGCCTTTCATCCTACATAGTAGGTATAGATTATTTTCAAGATAATTTTTACTGGTATTGACGTAACCTTCCACCCTCATATCGTTGTTGGAAGCTGTATATTCGGTAGTGCTGTGCCGAGATACGGATATGTTTAGCAAAAACAACGTTCAACTTAAAACTAGAGTTAAGGATAGAAAACATGTTTATGTCAACCTCTGCTTTTCTGTGGCCGCGAATTGCACCCACATACTCAATCCATCGTCAAAGTGTTGCCATATCGTTGACTGAACCTACCACGGATGGTTTATGTAAATATACTAAAATATAACTTAGACTAGTCCATGTAAAGCTCGAACATCAGACTTATTTGTAATATAATTAAATATTATTGGAAAAATAGAGCATGAAGACATCAGTATTAAAATATAAATTAAAAATCCATATCGCCTCAAAATGCTATAAAATATAAAGACATTTACAATTCTAGTCAATTTTTCTAAGAAAATAATGTTAATGTTAAATTTTCTATTTATAAAGCCCTAAGTGTAGTTTGTTTCGTAATAAATTAATATTTCAAGAAAAAAATGGTTTTGATTCATAATACCCCACCACCTGAATGTCTGCTTCACTGTGGCCGTCATATACCTATTGCAGTAATAGGAATAGGTATATGGTGGCCGTGTGTTACACCCACACATCCTCAATCCATCATCGTGGTGTTCCCATATCGTTGACTGAACCTACCACGAATAGATTTGTGTAAATATACTAAAATATAACTTAGACTAGCCCATGTAAAACTCGAACATTTTAGAGCAGGCGTATTTGTATAATACCTAATTAGATATTATGGTAAAACTAGAGCATGGAAAAATGAGTATTAAATTTTAAATTACTTGATGGGACATATGAATCGAAAAGTCAAATTTTAAAAATAAATACACTACGGTATAGAGCAATGTTTCTCAACTCTCATATAGGGAGGAACCCTACGGCACTTATATTTTTTTCTGAGGAATTATAGAAAAATGCATTAATTTGATTCCAATTTCAATAAGCACCAATTACTTATGTTTTATGCTTATACGTGCTATTTGTATCGCTTCCAAATATAGAGTAATTGAAAACAGCTGTAAGAATAAAATATATGTCACTCAAAAAGAAGCACATTCATATATCAAAAGTTAATTTTAATAATTAAAATTTTCAAGATTAATTGGATATTTGAACTTGCTTGTGTGAGACAAGTACGTCAAAATCAGATTCAGTATTTGAAAATTTTATCCGCATATCTACTTCATGATTGAGTTTAATTATTTGGTCAGTTGTAAGAGCATACTTAAAAAATTTTCTTTACAATGGTAAATTGTAGCAAATGGTAGTAATTTTTTTGCAGCACAATTGGCAATTTCTGGGCATTCACATCTAAGCTGGGCCTAAAACTGCTTATTTCTGGTTTCTTTTGCTTAGTCGTGTAATCAACTTTCAGTTAGTTTTATTACTTATTACATTTTTCTAGGCATAACTGGCGTTAGAACACTGTTAGAATTAAATAGGTTCGAAAAAAAACGAGACACAACTAGACTAAAAAAAATGCATTAACATATTATTATGTACCTGACACAATAATGTCTATACACTAAAAACGAAATTGGTCCAAAAATCCGTAATCGAATCAAAACCAAAGTAATTAAAACAATCCACCGCCTCAACAATGCAACACTAGGATTAGATCGGATGAGAACTGCGTTATTGCATGTATTATATTCCTGTTTATTCCACCCGTCAAGTCCGGACCTGAATGTGCAGCACCTAAAAATATATGCCAGTTAAAGGCGGCGTCCCATGCATCTGATATCCGATGGTACGATGATCCGACGATGCTCCTATTGGTTAAAAAAATATTGGGGCCAATTTTCATCCGAATATTTTAAGAATTTATCCGACGTCGCGTCGTATGAGTTAAAATAAATTTTACTTTTGTCCGATATGGTACGTTTTTTAACCTCACTTCTTCAATAATTTTTATTGTTTCCTTGACTTATTTTTGGTACAAACACAAAATGAACCACCTCAAAGACGGCGGAACTACATTTGTAGGGCAACCCAATCAACAAATATACGTACATTGTACGCCCAATGTACGTACAGAAGGGACGTAAGGTAGGTACAATGTACGTACAGCTGTGGACGTAGTACGTACATTGCAGGTACATTGTACGTACTGTAGGGACATCGAATGTACGTACTTATATGGACGTAAAACCGGACACTGTACGTGCATTGTACATACAATAATTATAAATGTTAACAACATTCTTATACGGTTAGGTGTAAATTGGCAAATAAATATTTTTGCAAGCATATATATTTATAGCTTTTTCATCTAGAGTTTAAATGAATAAAAAAAACATATCTTCACTGCAGGAATCAAAAAGAACAGACAAATAATTTAGTGTTCACTTGTGCTATATTAACATTATGATACAGACATATATGTACCTATATGTACACATTATTTTTTGCCACCTGCCTTGCTAAGATCATTTGCCCTTCTCAACCACTTGCTAATAGATATTTCTGTATCTTGGACGGTACCAATCTTACTAAGTTGAGTGACTTCTATAAAGAAAAAAAATCATATTTTTATGCAGATAGTCCACAGATGCAGTAAGAACGGCAGGCAGTTCAGTATATCATTATACCATGCAATATTATCAATTTGAATCAATTATATGGGTATGCATTTTGGGAAATGTATAGATGCTTACCAATTATTAGATGTGCAACTTCCACGGATTTAAATTCAAGCTTGTCCCTTCGCCCCAACCAACTGTATCAGAAATTTTCACTCAGAAAAAAAAACAGGGAAGAGGGATTAGCAAATATTGTTTTGTTTTATGTTTTCTATTCTTGTGCAGACTGCAGACTGTCATGGCAGCCAGGCGCGGCGAAGCGTTGCCAGCTTCTTCGCAAACCGTCCTAAATCCATAAATATCTGGGAGAAACATTACAAAAAATTGAAAATAATGTCACGTGGATAATTCAGTTACGGTTAAACTAAATACTAGGATGGTAACTGTCGAATTTTCGTTATTTTTTGCAGAAATATGAAGAAACTCGCATAATTGTAACACATCACGTGACGTCACGTAGCTGCATTTACAAACGTATTAGAAAATATGTAAATTCTGGCAGCACCGTAAGCTTATTGTCCTGTCCAGCATCATCGCTCTCACTCGCTTTTTCTCACTAGGCGACCGCAAAGAGAGAGAAAGAGCAATGATAACGAAAAGAGTAAAACTGCTGCTCTGTTAAAGGTAAAAACTAGGAAACCCAAGTAAAAACGAATGTCACCGTTAAGGAGGGCTAGAGGGAAGGAGATCAAACGCAATGTTATTATTTTGATCATGGTTTGTCGACGGTAAATGAGCTTAAGATCCCACCCAGAGGGCGTCCGTGTCTTATGCCATAGGAAAAATACATGGTTTCTTATGGACATAGTGGACATTTTTCACTTTTTCTTTATTGGGAACGTATTATTTGATGTTATTTAACCCCTAACCACAGCTTTAGTGTATAAGCTGTACCTTAACCATCGTAGTGCGGTCTCGGTGACGGCAAATTAAAAGAAAAACACTTTATTCGTGTATGTGTCAAGCCTTCCTGTTTGGAATGGGCAGCCAAGATCTATAAAAATTGTAAGCATCATAAAGCGTTAGCGATTTTGCTCAATTCGCTATCGCTCGTTGCCATTTCAATTTAAGAGGCTGTAACTTAAAGTAGTTAATTTTTTTCATCAGATGTTTTCCACACTTTTTAGAATCTGTTAAATAATTTTACTTAATATAACGAGTTTAGTTCTACAGACAATTTTTTGGCGTTTGTGTAAAAAATTAATAAAATGTGTTATTCACATTATTTTTCATCATTTATTTTTTGAACAAGAAATTAGGGTAAAATGTTTATATGCAGTTTTATTTTAGGTTACGCTCTAACCTATAAGAGTATTTGCATTTGCAATGAGCAAAACATTTTATTCTTAATAATTAATATCTGAGAACAATTAGAAATCATTACTGTATTATTCACAATAATACCGAAAGACGATATTGATGAATATGATACAAAATTTATCATAATTTTCTTGATATGAAATAAAAACAATCAGCTGTATTCTCAAAATTACGTCTTTTATTTCATGATGCAAAGTACAAAATAACTTCTGCTTAGGTTAACTTTGTCCAAACTCATAGTAAATCACATAAACGTAATAAAACACAATTAACACCAAGTTTTTTTTAACAAAAAACGCGAAACAATCACATATTCTCCATAAGACACCGTGTTAAAAACGTAGCGCATGGGATCGCAGCGCCAACTATGACAAACTTGTGAACTATTACAAAAGTATGACCAGAAATCCGAATTTCGGCCATTGTCGATTGCTCTCCTTACTTCTAGCCCTCCTTAGTCACCGTTTTTGCTTTGAGAGGTGGCGCTGGTGAGGCGAATGGGCGTTTTCACACTGGCCGACACGACTGCGACACGATAACGACACGACAACGATGCCGACACGATATCCGACAGGTGGTTTACACATTTCAATTCAACGACACGGCACATGCAGTTGTTGTGTGTCGGTACTTGACAAATTCCATATACTATATTTATTATATTTGAGGCGCAAAAAACGATGTAAGCAAAGGCATTTATGGGTACATCCAACAACGCCGAGATGTTAACATTATCAAACTGAGATATTTAAAGGCGTCTTTACTATACTTTGTTTGAGAAGTTGGTTTATGACCCAATTAAGTTCTTTAATTATTTTCGTATGAGCAAAAATTCATTTGACTACATATTAGATAATTTAATTAATATTTTATGATGTTCATGGGTTTTTTTCCAAATACAGGGCTATTCAGTCAATATAGCGATACCGCATATTTGGAACTGGTAATTTTTCTTAAGTTTCACCTATAAATTCAAATAAACATCAGTGATTCCACACAACACTTCCAAAAAATTGCACGAAAATCGCCACGGCACGACAGGATTGCTTGCTTCTCAACGACATGTCGTTTCCTGCAACGACACGACATGTAGAGTGTGAAAGCATTCCCATTTAATTATATGAGGTAACGAGTCCACTCCACTGACATCGTTGTCGTTGTCGTGTCGTCGTATCGGCTAGTGTGAAAACGCCCATTTATAGGATAGATTTTTTCACATTCAATATTTTAATAATTTAATTATAAATTAAAATAATTAAAGTTAAACCCTAAATTTGAACATTTTCCAACAATATTTATTACTGATCCAAAAATGTACATACAGTGAACGTACATAGTATCTACGTACATTCATGTACGTACTATGTACGGACAAATTAGGTATGGACATAAAATGGACCAAAAATATACGTACATTGTACGACCATTGTTGATTGGGAAATAGTGTGCTGCATTTATCCCTATTGCTAATTTTAGGCAAGAATGAGCGAAGAAGATATTGAGTACGGGATATTTTTAAAAACAGGAAAATTCAAGGGGCATTATCATAATCTACTGCAAGAAATGCGGTTGACCGATCAAGAAAACTATTCTAATTATCTTAGGATCTCAAGTGACTTTTCACCATCTGCGGGAAAAATACTTGCTCTGCATTAAGGTAAAACGGGCATGATTTCGATTTTATTAAATGAATTATTATAATAAAAATTCATACCTACAATACTTAAAACGAAAAACCCTTGGTTATATAGAAGATAAAAAATAATACAAGAATCAAAGAAACAGTTTTTTGTTGGTTAGTTGCTAAACTTTTCTTCTTCTTCGTTCTCTAATGCCGTATTTCACGAATTTCGGATCCGCCGAAAATCGGATGTATGTGACTTGCATAATTCTGGCTTACGAAAATTATGGTTTTTTTCGGATATCGGTCGTCGCCGTCGAATGCTTGGGACGCCGCCTTTAAAGCTGGATTTATAGATCAACATAACATAAGCATAGCATAGACATTGCATAGCATATAGGCACATTCGCACATTACAAGAAATGGTCGGTTTATAAATGGGCTTGTGTTATGTTGCGCCTGAGCCGTAAATCGAAAATACTAACCTTACAAATTTCATAATTTTGTTTTAAATTTTTTAAAGAAGTATATTATAGAGTCTTATGTATATTAATTTATAAATCCTTACCATTCTCAAAAAGAATAAGCATTCGAAAAGCCAAAACACCAAATTTTATTGCACATCGCATATGTCATTCTCTCAAAAGGTAAATATGATTAAAATTCTGTGTTTTCATTGGTCGAACATAAGCACATAGCATAAGAAGTTGAACCAGAGTATATTGGTTTGTTATACTCTGGTTGAACATTGGTCAACTTCTTATGTGTTGTGTCTTATGTTATGTCGATCTATAAATTGCCTAACTTAAATATGAATGTTTAACTTCTTATGCTTATGTTATGTCAATCTATAAATCCAACTTATTCATCGTCTCGAGTCGTTTCTCTCTTAAAAAAAAAGAGCCAGATATACCCATTGATTTGTATAGGAGTGGATAAGCAATAGCCGCCTGTCGCACTACTCAAAAGTGGCAAGCTATGGGCGAAAAAACAGGTTTCTGCGCATGACAAAATCGACGAAAAATGGAAAAAAGTAAACAAAGAAGATACCGTTTCGTCATGCGCACTAAAACACTTGCCGTCTCAGCAGGCGTTGGTCAGGACCGAACTTGGCTTTTGTCTTTGACGTGTTTTCGTTTTGACGGCGCGGCGTTTTGAGTTAATAATTCGAATTTTTACTTTTTTTTACTTTCTTTGGACCTAGTGTCTGTAGTTGCTTAATTAGTTTTAGTTTAGTGGTTCACGTTTGTGGTTTGTGCGCACCCTATTTTGATTTTCGTTTAAATTGAACAATACGCACATAAACAATAGGCGATGCTACCAAAATAGAATCCCGAAAGTGTATGGTGGTGTTTTGTAGTAATAGAGGCAAAATACCCGGGATTTCCTATTTCAAGTAAGTCTAATTATTATAAGTATTACTTATTTATACCTTATTGTTTGTTTCACTATGCTAACTGGGGCTCATTTCACAATCGGCAAGACTTCTCTACCGAATATTTGGTGAAATAATCACTTTCGGGGTCCGGGCCTGCCTATTTACCTTCACGGTGCAACAGCTAGCGCCTATTAATTTTCTAATGCGCAAGTCCAAATTGAAATCTCTTTGTTTACATTTCGTGGTCGTAAATTTGCCATGTTTGGTCTGTTTATTGCTTATCCACTCCTATACAAATCAATGGATATACCAAGCGGTCCACCTTCCTCGTACCTCGGCCCTCTCCCCCCTTCAATGTAAATGCTTAGCTCCATCGTTAGATGCCTGTTAACAAAGTATCCAAATGAAATATTATTTTATGTGGAGGAAAAGTGGTACTCTTCATGGCGCGCTCGTGTTTAAAAAAAGCGATGAAAAGTAATTGTTCCTCCAAATGAAATATGCTGTTTTTTATTCAAATATCGACAAATTAATGCAAAAACATCTCTTTTTAATAGTAATAATAATTATTATTATTAAAGATAAGTGGGTTCGCAAGGCGGCTTAGACCGGTGTCGGTGAATAGGCACAGGTTGTTGCTATAGTAATGTAGCATAAAGCTGTCAGTGGACACTGTCAACAATAATTATTTTTTTAAAATTGCGTCTCCGATTGCGTTTTAATTCCGTATTGATAAGCAGTTATTGAGTATGTAAGTTCGATTAAATAATAACCAATTTGTTCCTAAATTAGTGATTTTTAGAAATGCAGTGTACAATGGGTGATAAATACAAATTTTAGTTTAATAAATCTTAAGTTGTTGACGCTTATTTTGTTGTTTGTTGGTACCTACGATGCTATGACAACACTTTTCACTCCGCTGGCGAAAAAGTGAAAAGTAAAGCTCCGGCGGAGCAAAAACGAAACTTCACGGCCGCCTACATAGTCGAGTAATGACGGATTTACTGACGTTTGAAGAAAATAGTATATTATTTTATATGGAGAAAAAGTGATACTTTTCATGGCGCGCTCGTGTTTAACAGCCGAACGGAGTGAGGCTGGTAATAGAGAGCAAGTCATGATGCTTATTTTGTTGTTTGTTTGTATCTATGTTGCTATGACAACACTTTTACCTCCGCCGGCGAAAAAGTGAAAAGTAAAGCTCCGGCGGAGGAAAAACGAAACTTCACGGCCGCCTACACAGTAGAGTAATGATCACCGATCTGAGATCGGTGGTAATGATGGATTTACTGACGTTTGAAGAAAAAAGTCGTTTTTAGGCTCCCATCCGATTCCATATGAATAAACTCTTCAATTTGTTCGTGATTATCTCTAAAGCGATTTCTGCTAAAAGTGGAGTACAAAGTCATGGAGTGTAGGAAACCACTCAATTATTCCTCTTCCGCGAATGCAGATCAGAAGTCTACATGATTTTTATTTTTATTTTATACATTTCTTACGGAACCCTAATCTCTAGGTTGTAGAACCTAGATTGAGAAACACTGCCTGCAGAGAATAAAAAAGTACCCGTTAGAAAGTACTTATTCTTAGTTTTTATCTTATAAAATATAAAGCAACAATTTACTAAAAGCTCAAATACCAATCGTCTGTAAGTTAGGGATATTTTCGGAAATATTTAAAATTTTCCAAATCCTGAAACATCAAACATTTGAGTTTAAAAATGCCAACTATAATTTAAAATTTGCTCTATTTATTACCGTTTACCCGGTTTACGAGATGCCAATTTTGTTTTATTGTGATGGTTTTGATTTGTGCGTTTACTACGTTCAAAAATTAGCTTCATGCGCTCATAACATCCCATTAAAATACTATACCTTTGATGCGGCTATACTACTATATATGATCATGCCCCGGGTAAACATTTTTGAAGGCCTTCATAAACCTATTCAAGTCAAGAATATAAAATATTATCAAAAACATAGGTAACAGAAATAAAAAATTGTTCTATTCAACAAATATTTATTGAATATGGATAACCAAGTGTGACACTATAGATAAATGTTGATACTAAACAAAATAGTTTTAATTAGGTAGGTATATTTGGCAAAAAAAATACAATATTTAATCTTAATAGTTTACTTTTCAAATGATATATGATACCAAATGATATATTCAGGCGGCCTTCACCTATCTCTCTCTCTCTCTCCTCCCACCACCCCCCTCCCCCTTACTTACGCCACTGATTAAAGGTATGTTCAGATAAGCGCAAATCATTCGTAGTCGCGGCGAAGCCAGATGTTAGGGAATTTCACACCAACGCGAATTTTTTCCCACAATCTAGAACGCGACATTCCAAGCTCTACATCCTACTTATTCAAGTTAGCAGATAGCTATATTGGTTGACATTTTGCTGATCTACGTAATTCCGGCAATAACTCCAAAAAGAATAAGCTAGTCTTATTACGCCTCGTATAAACAGTGTTCTTCTATAATAGTGCGAGTTTCAACTGAATTTGATAAATTGAAAAATTGCAAATCGCTAATTCCATTCTCTCAGTCATCGCTAATACTTATATTTTACTTTTTTTGGAAAGAGAAGAATTATCTGAGTTCATAACATAAGCTGGAATAAGACACAGCACGGCGAAATCGCTTATATAAATCTTTTAGAACGTCTGGAGTGTGTTCTAATGATATTCTATAGTTTACTAGAAGAGACATTGAAAAATTACACATAAACTTTAGTGGGCTCATCTTAGGCAGATAAGTACCTCATTGCTTTGAGGTAAGAAAATAAGTACGTTTTTCTTTAAATTTAGTGGTTTTATTTTATGATAGGATAGAAATATTCTTAATAAGCATTGTGAAAAGTCTCAAGTAACTAGAACGACTTCCGTTTGAGGTTGAAGTATCTGAAAACGCTCATTCGAATGAAGTGATAAGTGTAGTGCTATTTTTAGAATCCGGAATACTAGCTAATGGAAGTTGAAGTTGTAGACTTCTGATAGGATTCTGACTCTTCTTCATAATGTAAAATTTCTTGTTCTGATATTATTTGAGCAATTTTTAATTTTGTTACGGCCTGACGTCTGCCACAAAATTTTTTGACTGTATCTGCATGAGCCAAAAATAGTAAATCCATTGAATCCATTGCTGGCCTTATAATATTTTCAGAATAATTAAGTATAGTTTGAGAAGAGGATGTTGTTTTTAATTCGACTGTGTTCCTACATTTTCTTCTTTTTAACCCTGAGGTGGAGGTAATTATTTTTGAAACTGAATTTGTGTCAGCAGTCTTTGTTATCGAATGGTCCAATTCTTCAATTTTTGGTACTTTACCGGGATCCTTATGATCCTCAATTTGACTATCTTCATTATCGTTAGACAGATTATTGACTGCTGCTACTTCGGTGACGTTTGATGATGTTTTAGAGAGAGCTAAAAAGGGTCGAAACATTTCCATTCGCTCGGCCCATTGCCACTTTTTTCTACCTTTTACAGTCTGTCTAGTTCTTGTCTTGGCTAATCTAACATATTTGATATATGTATCTCGTAAATTTTTCCATTTCTTTTTAAGTTCTTCACCTAAAACACAAATCGTCTTTATTTACAACCATTTAGTAATAGACATTTAATACTTATGATAATAAGATCATTATGCTATGCATAATACAAGTTCAATTAGTTACTCATCAAACAATAGTGTAATTATGTATTCGTAATAGTCAATCCGAGAGCCACTATTATGGTAATGAGAAATGTCAACATAGATATGTGTTGACGTCTCGGTTGACGTAAATGTTAAAATTTCGTTTTCTAGTTAAGTATTTTATGTGTGTAAGCATGGCTGTAGATAAATTAAGTATAGTCACAGTTTCTATAGAGTCTGGTATAATAAACCATTTTACA
>MU186315.1:145904-161696 GCA_016904865.1 Pissodes strobi | reverse complement strand
TAGCATTATCGTACCCTCACTTAAAAATTCTGTCTTTAAATACCGCAGGACAATTTAAGGTGGGTTTTTATATGCTTCATCTAGAGATCCTCCTCAGTCGCCTCCAAGGAAGCATGATCAAACTCTACTTTAATTTGTCTTGCGGTATTTAAAGACAGAATTTTTAAGTGAGGGTACGATAATGCTAATGCTTTAAAAATAAATTTAACCTTCCAAGTTTCAAGTTAATTAAATGCCTTCTAGTAATCAGCAGAATCTAGATTTTAGATCAAGCGACCTTAGAGGCTTCTGAAAAGACTCATTAATTGTATTTATATATTTTTAGAAATAATACTCAGAAGAAAATAAGACCTTCGGTAGTTATGAGCAGGTCTTCCATCGTTACTATGCTGCGCCTCTATACAATACCCTTGGTTTAATTAATAAACTATTCTTCATTTATTTCGTCGAATCGTCGACCACTTTTTCGCCTGAGGCAGAAACCATGGATTCTAACGATGTTGTTAGTCCTCTACTCCTCGTTTATTATCTCTTGCGTAATGAGTTCTGATTCCGGAAATTGTGTAACGGGTTAAATTTTCCTTTTGTATCCAATCGCCGGAATGTGAAGATTAAAATTTAAAGGTTTTCTTGCTGACAAAATGGTGTATTAATTATCGATCCAGATGAAAAGATGAAATTATATATATATATATATATTAGTGTGACGACCTCTACCGCATGACGGGTGGAATGACGATCGAAAGTGAATTGCAGTTATCCTCTCCCTGGAATTTAGCATCGATAATGATTCATTTTCTCCCTCCACGTACCGTAGGTACGATTTTGGAAACGTCGCGTTGCCATTCGAAGATCTTTTGGGGAACTAGGGCCACATTTTAGCACGTTTTTCTTAAATTAATATCAGGTCGAATAAGTATTTCCTTTTGGCTAACTTTAGTAACTAATTAAAGTAAGCTTGGGTACATCAAAAGTCTGGGCTTTTACTTTCAAAATCGGCTAGAAGGAAGGAAGGAAGAAGGCGGCGGAATTCTTGAAGTGAGGATTTTGGAGGAAGTAATTTTTTGCCTTCACGTTGGTTCGTTGAAATTTCGCTTACTCAACGCCGGGCAATCATTTATAACAGCAGTTTGGTGTCGTGGTGGAAGATTTTTTTTCTCAATTCTTCCTTTATGGAATTCTCCGGCTCATTTTAAGTTTTTGGCCTTACCTGTATCTTGCCTCTAGTTTGTTGGTTGTCTGATGCCTCAAACTCGTTCTTTAATGTGATTTAGTTATACTTTTTGAGTTGATTTGTTTTTCTCTCTCTTTAAGAGGCATCCATTTTGGGGAGCAATGTGAATGCACTCTAATAATTCCGTATTTAATTTTTCTTGCATTGGCCATCTCGTCCATTTTTGAGGCAACCTAGCGATTCCAGCGTTAAGCAAATAATACACCTTTCACAGGTAAAAGATTGATGCTTTTGAAGTGATACTCCTTAACGCGCGCCTGAAGTAAAATTTGAAGGTCGCGACCCACGATGAGCGATACACGATGAGCGACATGACCTGGCGGAACGGAAAATATAAGAATATTGTTAGTGTGATATCTTTGTTAGCTTACAAGCAAAAAGTATGGATGCTCTATTACCTTGTCAGGACATAAGCGAAGCTTTTATGAAAAATATATTTTTTTCATTTAGGTCTTACCTTTTTGTTAATTGAGTTGTATATTTAAAAATACTGCTTTTTAACCAAATCCTTTGATATGTATAAGGCTAAGGCGTTTAAGTTTAAATAATTTCACTTCAGATATGCACACATACTGCACATGCTTTTTTATTCTCTGATTTTTCCTTGATATTTGATTTTGTTGCTACTGTGAATATTCTTCGGTTATGAGTTATATGAGGAACTTTGAATATATTGATGATCCATAGGGTTCTACTGTCTTTTTTTGGCTACGCCTAACTAGTCAAGTTTTTCTGTTTGTCTCTGAACTGGGTTATCTATGGCCACGTATACCGTCCTATCTGTAGCGCCTTACATGTAGAGTGCGTCGTGAATCGAGGGAGTCTCCTCCTCCTGTGTTCTTTTTCTGGAAGGTGCCTGAGGAACCACTCATCCATGTTTGAGATAATTGTTTTCCTTATATGTATTTATTTTACGGTAATTGCTGGTTAGCTAGCATTCGAACCTTTAAATTTTTTTGTTCTTCTTTAAACAAAATTTAACTTTTTCTTTATTTAACTAAAGTAAATCTCTCTGAGGAGATCATTGCCTTGTCCTTTTTTACTTTTAATTGAACCTTAAATTACTGGCCAATTTTGTCAAGCCTAAGACAGGCCTGATTTTGGGTAGAATCTCAAAATCTTGTTAATTTCGTTTAACCTTCAACAGGTCCGGTTTTGGATTGAACTTCGAAGTCTTAATGGACCGACTCATAAGTTATACTATTTTTTCTCTCAAATTTACTCGGTTATATACTTTAAATACCTGTAAGTTAGAGTACTACTATTAATATCGCGGCCTAGTAGACTTAAGGTTGTTCTTTAATATTCATTTTTCCCTTTCACGAACTTTTGCAAACAAAATTCTGTCGTAACGAAGCTATAATTATGTCCTTTTTTTCGTCGCGAAAAAACTCGAGCTCCTCAAAGTTCCTTGGTTTTGTTCAAGAGAACTAGTACCTTAACTTTCGAATACTTAGGTTTAATTTGAAAACACATTTAAGTTCCATAACTGATGGATTGTTTCAGTAACGCTTAGTCATATACTAGTTATTTCTAATTTGCGGCTCTTACTAACGTATTGCAAGTAATAGCTACCTATATATTGATAGTTAGTATTACGGCTTTTGTGTGATCAAATCATGGTTTGGAGCATTTGCTTAGGCAAATTATTTGATTATTTTCATAAGTAACCAAGTAAAGTCTATTACTTTTTTCCATAGACGTTAACGTTAGGCATAAGCGGCATAGTGTACCAAAGCTACCAAAAGTTTCTGTTATTTTTCTCTGTATTATAACTAAGTACCATTTTCTTTTTTGGAAATAAACCGACTCTCTTTTTACCTATATACCTGTTTTATTTAATTATCTTTAGTATTGGTGTTCTAAAAGCGGAAGAAAAAAATGAGGGATACTTGATTTGTATCAACTGGGCTCTATAACTCATGTGTTATTTAGTTGCGAAGTCCAAGCCAGGTTTAGTTCGATACTTCAACTCAGGGATTTCCCGACTTGTGCCGTCTAACAAGTCGGTGGCGCCTTAAATAAAGAAACTCACCCCTACTCTTCGATAATCGAGCTAGGGCTCGATAATTGTAAATTTTTTTAATTACAATTAATTTAATTGTATTCACTGTCAGTTTGTGCCTTCTAAGGTGAAGTGAAGGTAGCCAATAACATTCTAAAGATAAGAAAAATCGTAACAATTGGCATGGAGGATTTTATAATTCAATATTTAGTCTGTTCCATTTATGAAAAAGTATTTGCTTCCAAACTCAATAACACAAAACTTGATAGCTACAGTTTCCTTCAAAATGCTACTCCGATCATAAGGTATTAGGGCAATTATTTAATCACTTCGAGGAAGGTACACGACAAGAAGAACATTCTCTGATAGATCACATAAGAATATAAGGCATTCTAACGATTACGGGTTGCAATATCGGTTTAGATACATCAATTTATCCATTCGATCAACATCCACTCATACCCTTATTAACGTAAATGGTAATACCAAGAAAATCAATCAATAGAATTGATTTGATTGCCGTAAGAAAACCTATTTCATTTCCTTTTTTCAGTAATTGCAACGATATTAAGCTAAATCCTATTATGTGAATTCATAGGCATGTTACATAGCGGCTCGAAAGGATGGGCATCTAAGGGGAATCTAAATTAGTTGAAACTTGTTTTATTTGAATAGGTATGCTCAAATTAGAAACGTTTGCAGTGATATAACTTTTTTGCCGCCAATTAATTACGACACAACACAAAAACATTTTTAAGTCAAACAGTTTTTTGGCGTGCTAAGCACATATTTTCTTAGATGAATAAGATTGAGGTGGACCACGTATGTAATTCGGTCTAGTATATTAACTTGAATAATCACAACATACATACTAGCATATCTTAAAATAGCAGTCAACTATTATAACAAATATGTATTTTGTTGGTCTATAGTCCCTTTTGACGCAAGTATTTTGATCGGCGGAAAGACTCAGATGGTAAAGCGCTGGCTTAGCGTGCGAGAGGTACCGGGATTGATGTCCGGCACCTCCAAGAAACTATTGTTGAAGTTTTCACTTCTGTCGTGTGGTCTTAAGCATGCACCGTACTTTTTTCTTTATAACTGCACAACTACGTAGTACTGTCCGTGTTGAATCTTCTTTAATTAAATTTAAAATTTAAAAAGCTAGTGCATCCTCATTTTTAAGTTATTCTTGAGCTGGTATATCCATCGTTTTGTAATTTTACCAAGGATATCAATGTGATAATAATTTCTTTTATAACAATCATTATCGTCTTGGTAAAATCACCAAGAGGTGAGTATATCGGGCCTAAGTCAAATAGTTTTGAATTAAATTGAATAATCATGTAGCGCGTTTCATTGGCCAAAATCCAAGTGGTATTGATTAGACTTTAGATACAGATTATACAAATGGTATACTATAAAAATGCTGTTTTTAAGGATCGCAAATTATTTTTTTTGCTAATTGTAGCAAACTATATTTAGTTAGTTTAATATTGCTGACTATAAAAAGGTTTTTCAATAATTCAGGGCAAAAAGAATTATAATTTTTTGATAGAAAACCTCTATATTCTAAAAACTCCTTTGAAAAAAACTGAAGATTAATAAAATTTCAATAGTTTTCGAGATATTGAGGCTTAGTAAGTTTTTTAAATTTTTAATATTACCAAGTACAGGAAATTATGATTTTCTGTCGAACTGTTTAGTTTTAATGTTATTTCTTGCTTCGCTAGTCCATTACCTACTTTTAATAGTTTTAGATGCATAACTAAAAAAGAATAACATAGATTTTTTTTTATGGCAGTGACACACACACTAAAGGTAGATCCTATGGCGCTCGACGAGCGGTGTGTGTGCGACGATGTTGATTGACACGGTTCTTGAATATTTGTAGGTTGTAATTAGTGGGAAAAGATGTCCTGGAAGTGAGTTCCACAGTGATGCAGTGCGCCAGACAAAGGAGTTCTGGTAAAGCGATGTTCTAGGTGTTTCTAGTTGTACGACGAACTGGTGCGCTCTTGCCGTCTGTCGGGACCGTCTGACAGGAGTTGCCAGGGGCGGGATTATGCGGGCCAAATCCTGGGAACATCTGCCGTGAAAGTATCTATAAAACAGAGACATCTCGGCCACAGGTCTGCGATGTTCTAGACTATCCAGATTCCGGGTCAACTCCCGATCGCCGACGAGACGCACAGCCCTCTTCTGAATGGAATCCAGCAGCTTTAGGGTATGCTTTGGTGCGGCACCCCAGATATGTGAGCAATATTCTAAGCACGGTCTTATTTGCGCTTTGTACAGTAAGAGCAACTGCTGCGGTGTATAGAGTTTTTTGTTGCGAAATAGCGCACCAAGCTTCTGGGAGGCTGATTTTGCGATGCTAGCAACATGGTCATGCCATGACATATTGCTGTTGACCGAGACACCCAGCAGCCCGATTGACGAGGATGAAGGAATGGTCGATCCTGCCATAATGATGTCAGGACCCGCTGTATTGGCCCTCTTAGTAAACGTTGCTGCTTGGGTCTTTGCTGCATTGAACTGGACCAAATTTCGGTCGCCCCAAGTTTGAACTTTCCCCAGGTCTTGATTAATTGCTGTAATCTGCTCCTGTCTGCGGTGATGAGTCTCAGTCGCTGGTAAGGGTTTTTCTGATCTAAAGTGGGAGACAAGGGTACTGTCATTTGCAAAACTGTAAACAGGATTATTCGTTTCGATCAGCAGGTCATTAATATAGATGAGGAACAGAGTTGGTTAAAGTATTGCGCCCTGAGGCACGCCCGCGTTGATGGTGAATGTGTCCGAGATGTGTCCATCGACTGCAACGTGTAGGGATAGGTTCTTAAGGAAACTGGTCAGCCAGCTGCAGAGAGAGGCGGGCAGTCCCAAGGACAGCAGTTTGTTGAGCAGTCTGTCGAATGCCTTTGAAATATCCAACGCAATCGCTCGAGACTCTCCGTAGTTTTCAATTGCCCTACTCCATATATGAGTGACATAGGCCAATATATCTCCTGTCGATCTCTCTTTGCGAAAGCCGTATTGATTATCGCTGATTATTATGTTACTCTCGAGGTACTTGAGTAGTTGCTGGTTGACTACACGTTCCATGACTTTGGAGATTATTGGAAGCAAGGCAATTGGGCGATAGTTTGAGGGCGTGGTTTTTTTTTCCTTTTTTTGGAACAGGTTGCACTCGAGCGACTTTCCAAGAGGATGGGTAAATCCCTTTTCTGTAAGAAAGAGAAAAAAGCCTGGAAAAAACGGGTGTTAGTTCGTTGGCGCAGTTCTTTAGCACGATGGCAGGTGTTCCGTCCGGTCCTGATGCCTTTTGCGTATCTAGTTCTTTAAGGATTTTGCGAATGTCACGGTGAGAAAACTTGACTTCTGCCATGGTAGTGTTGATGTTCGGTATAGTCGGGAGAGTCTTGCCTTGAGGCACGTCTAAGGTAGAGTGCGATGAAAACATTTTGGCGAGCATGTTTGCTTTTTCCTTGGCTGTAGTCGCCGTGATGCCACGTTCGTTCGTCAAAGGTGGGAGAGACGTTTTTGTAAAGTTGTTACTTACTGCCTTTGCTACCGACCAGAAATTCCTGGAACCACTGGGGCATTGCAAAAGTTTATTCCTGATCCTTTGATTATGTTTGTCCTTAGTTTCGTCGATCACATGCTTGCACTCGTTTCTCGCTTCGATAAAATAATTGCGATTTTCAGCGGTCTGATTTTGCTGCCAGTACTTATAGGCTTGTTGTTTCCTTCCTACAGCTCTTTCGCATCTTTTGTCGAACCAGGGCTTTCCTTTTGATAGCAACTTGATGGAATTTGGGATGTATGCTTCCATTCCTGAGGAGATTACTTGCATGATCTCTTCGCAGCAGTCTGACGGGTCGTCAGTGGCAAAGCAGACGTCGAGCCAAGGAAAATCTAGGTAGAACTGCCTTAGATCGTCCCAGTTTGCAGAATTGTAATGCCAGATTTTGCGAGGCAATGGTGGATCCTTCTGTATGGGTGGCAATTCACAAACCGTTGTAATAAGTTTGTGGTCGGAGGTACCTAATGGCGGACCAACTGTAACCTTGTACTGGTCAGGATTGGTGGTTAGAATAAGATCCAGGAGGGCGGCGAATTCGCCCCTCTCTGAGATTCGAGTTGGTTCGTCTACAAGTTGAGTAAGCCCGCAGCTGATGGCAAATGCTTCAGCTTCTCTACCTTCCTTGTCGGTCTTGTTGTGATGTTTGGGCCAGTTGGTGTTGTGAGCATTGAAGTCTCCCAGAACGATTATTTCTGAACTGGGGTGATCGACCTGTATTAAGTCAAAAGTGGTAGCTAGTGTTGAAAAAAAGCTTTGGTAGGCTCTATCGCTCAGAGGGCGATAGAGACAACATATAAACTTGGTTAATCCCTTGGCGATGAACTTGAGCCACGTGACGTCAAGGTTGTTCGGTTCGAGTGTTTCCTCGCGGTGACATGAAAGGTTGCTTCGGACAAAAAGACATATTTCGAACTTATATCTAAATCGGGTATGTAAGTCGTAACCAAGATAGAGGTAGTTCATTGTTGTTGTTGTAGAACATACTTGTGTTTCTGTAAGGGCTAATATGTGTGGTCTATTTGCTTGTAGATGTTGGTGTACCGAATTTATGTTTGTATTTAGGCCTCTTATGTTGCAGAAATCTATTCTAAATTGGTTCGGTATCTTTGCTGTCTGTGAAATGCGGAATGAAGGGCTTCCAGGGCCACCCACCGCCCGGAGATCCGAATGGCCGGGGAGTTTACTTCCGGAATATTTTGATCCTGGAAGCACCATCATGTCCATATATTCCTACTGTGGAACCCGGGACCACCAGCGCGAAAGCGGAACGTGATTTGGGAAAACCACTTAGCGCTTCCCAATTCTGGTGGGGTGGTCATTCACCGGACGATGCGAGTAGGCTTATGCATCTACCAACTAGGGCCGCTTCCACTCGAAGCATCGGCCTCAGATTAATTCCTTTGGCGGTCCCTAGTATGACAGGGGTAAAAATGGGGTTTGTTGGATCACTCCCCAGTGATCAGCTCCAGACTTTGGACTTTGGTGTTCTCCAGCCTGGAGGAGGACGATGGGATTTGATGGGCCACATCCCGTGGCAACTCGGAATGGTGGGAGCGTCACTCCCCGTAATCAAACTGCTCTCACCAGTTTGACGTTCCTGCCAGCCAATACAATGCAGCCCCTCTTGTCACAAACTGTCATTGATCAGCTCCAGACTTTGTACTCTGGTGTTCTCCAGCCTGGGGGAGGAGGATTATCACAATAGTTATTTGTGTATTTAGAGCGCAAAGTAACGGATTGCCGCTTGAGAAAGAATGTTGCTGCGCGACGCGTACGGAGCGCAGTAATCTTTCGAAAACGGCAATCTTACTTTGCGCTCGAAAAACACACAGAACTTTTTCTACAGCCGCATTTTTTAAAATTAAATCCACATTTTTCTCTATACTTATTCTGAAATTTGCAAATTGCTGTCAGTTTTGACATATTATATTCGGGCTTCGGGCATATTCAGAACAGGATTGCCAGCAACAAACTGTACCAAACGCACGACTGCCATCTATTTATCTTCGGTTTCCATGACCATTCATAGCACACTCGACGGAAAAAGTGAGATTTTTCTTTTCCACGTTCGCGCTAGAGCGCAAAATAAGGATCCACGGCATTCGTCGATTTTGCTATTTTATTTCAATTTAGTAATTAGTTATTTTGCGCGCGGCTGTAGAAAAAAATTATTAAGGACAAAACAATACAAATTCTATTTTTATTAATATAAATGCATATATTTTTATTATTATAAATGAATCGATGGAAATTAATATCCAAGCATTTAGCTCAGAACATCCTTTAGCAATTAATTTAAAACAAAAACGACAAAAATAAGTGATGACTTTATATATTTTCTTAGTGACAACTATATTTTACTCCTAAAGTTGCAAGGTAAAAAGATAACTATATCAATATTTTCATCCCCATCCCTCAAGAAGTTTGTTTAACCCTATGGCTTCAAATGGAATATTCAGTCTGGCCCTGAACACCGGTGTTGCGATCTGCTCAGTAGCCTGCATGGAAGTCGTGATCTTATTCACTTTAATCTCTTCTTCCAGAACCAGTCGACGAACAATAAATACCTTATTCTAATACGCTTTGTTCTTTTGTGGAGTTCGGGATTTTAAGGTAATCTAATGGTAGCTTCATTATCAGATCGATAAATTCTTCATAGAATGTATTCAGCCATATAAACTCTTTTGCACCTTCACTTGCAGCGACGATTTCTGCTTCGGTAGTAGAAATTATTACAGAGTACTGAATTTGACTAGGCCAAGGTACTTCTTACCAAGCATGTAAATAAATAACACCTGCCCTTGTGTGACATGTGGCTCTATAACCAACATAATCAGCATCACTATATTAATTGGAGCCTTATGCCTAGGCTTACATACAAAACCACAGCGAGTTCCTTTCAGGTAACGGATGATACATTTAACTCTAACAACATCCAATGTGATCGGATTCTCTAAACCTCTCGAAACCATTCCTACAGCGTAAAAAAATGTCAGGTCTTGGCACAGCCCTGAGTTTTAGATGAGATAATCGGGGTAAACACTGGTCGAGAATTTGTTTCAAACGCTCCAATACTTTTCTGGTGTAGGCTTTTTGACAGGTTTGTATGAACTTATCTTCACACGATTTAATTTTTAACCCCAAATAGTAATTTGCTGGTTTAACGGAATTCCTTTCGCAGGTTTGCAATGAAGGAACTTTTTAAGATGTTATTGCTACACCATACGACTCCAACATCGAGATATTATAATACCAATAGAACAGTATTTATTAATTCTTTCTTTATGAAGACATATTGATCAGCTTCACATTTCTTAAGCATAACTTTGTCTAAGACGATCACAAATCTAGCATTTCAGCACAGGGGTGCCTATTTGAGGTCATAAAAGCTCCTCTGAAGACGACAAATACAATTAGCTCCATCTCTTGTTTGCTTCATGAAGACTTCTTTGTCGATTTCACAATACAGGTATGTATACACCTCAAATTGAATCAACTCCATGTTCTCAATCGGAACAATATTTAGAAATGGCCTTATAAGGGCAGAGTAACAGATTTTGCCACTGGACTGAACGTTTGATCATAATAAATGCCTTTTATCTGTAAGTAGCCTTTGATGGCGTTGCTATTGAACCATCTGTGTTTCTTTTTACCATAAACATCCATTTACGGAACAGCTCTCTTTCTTTCAGAAAATCTAATTCTTCCTTTATCGTCAATAACCATTGCTCTTTCTCTTATAATATTTTCATTCGCTTCAACTAATATTTAAAATGTTGTTTCGATGTTAATTGAAATTATTTGAATAAATGAAAGCAAGAGTTAAATTTTCCTTGAGTTACCCTGTCGCTGCTCAGATACGTCTTATTGCGGTAGCACTATAGGAGTGTGAGTTCGAATTCTGAAAATTCAATTATGGGGCAAGGTCTAAAGTAGATCGAAAGATAAGAAAAGATAAGCGAAATTGTAAGATTACATTATCCATAATAAAACACCGATGTAAGGAAAGTAAACACAAGAAATAAAAGATATGTGTTCCTAACAATTTTTAATAATAATCTTTGACTCTCCTGATTATCTTTCAAATTTACATTTCAATATAAAATTCAACTACCAATTAACATTCTCCTGTATAGGTAAGATAAAATAATCAACATTTAATAAGAACTGATCCAAGACTACAATATAATGAGATAGCCAACCTGGCCAACACCTATTTGCAAATAATGCAACTGCAAACATCAGATAAATGTATATGAAATTTTCCTTACGACCCTATTTAAAATTAATGGTCCTGATAAGCTCATAAGTTACAATCAGTCCACTAATAAGTCAAGAATATTTCTTTACATAATCAACCAAATAAACTCTGATCAAAATGATTCTCAGAATCGAGCAAAATCAAATCAATGCCAAATATTGAACTTTGATCAAATATTGTATTTAGAAAATATGTCAAAGTCGGGAGATACTTGTAAAGTCTAACAGACGTCTCTGAGAGAAATTCAATTTATATTTAAATTTAAGGCCTAACCTTGGAAAATTTATTTTTTCAATTTAAATTTCAGGTTTACCCTTAAAAAAATAAAAATAACCAAATAATATCACTACTTGTTTATTAATAAGAGTAAAGATAATAGTTTACTAAAATTTACAAATTGAAATTTCCAAAGATTAATACCGAGTATATAGGATAAATGTACAATAAGATAAATGTACAAGATAAATCAACGATACGGCAAAGATAAGATAAATCTATGAGATACGTTAAAGATAATTAAAGTTAAATTTCGAAATGTTGGTTTTTCTCTTAAAATCAAATAATGAGGAATTAAAACATTTCTAACATGGATCACTTATCTTTATGTAATTTCAGACGAGAATGCTCAGGGCCCCTAACGCTTCTTCAGCAGAGTGGTTTCATAATCACGGAGTCATTCCGACCATTTAATTTCTACTTCCCAATCAACAATTACATTGCTGCCATCAGGCTACGATTTTATGAATGAACCTGCGTCCTGAAACCTCCCGATCCTCTTCTACAGTCTCCTCATCCGCTCATATGAATTGAAATTACTATCACTCAACTCGAACCAGTTTAAATTCAGGACTCCATTAAAGTTAGAATTAAAATTACAGTACAGTTAGGTAGAGTAGAGTTAAGAGCCTGAAATAAAATAAAACGAATATCAGACGTCTCAAAATGACGTCCTCGTGCTGCTAAAAAACTCGTCATTACTTAAATAATTATTACCTGTTGGTCGGCTCTCCTTCAGGTGTCGGCTATCCATACTAAGATGCAATGGAGTCAAAAGTTCTTACAATCCAGCCTAGCTGCCATCATTTTCCAGAGAAATTAAAATATTTTGACGCCTGCGTCATCGCCTATCACCTTTTATGCCTGAAGTTCTAATCAAAAGTAACTCTTGCTTCAGCTACCGTCGGTTTTATTCACTCAGACTCACAAAATCTGATTTTCGCAGGATGCACACGAAATCAACCTATAATATCCGAGTCGACATGAGGTCAATTCAAATACCGCCAACAAAGTCAACATGAACTTACTTTCTAATTAGAAAATTCCGTAAAATCTCGATTAAATCTCAAAATTGATAGATGCATTGCTGGTTGCCTATATACATCGCCAACTTTTCATATTAAATTCAGGATACCTGCAGCCCAGTAGCGTAGACAAATCAATTGGAACGAGCATATCCAATTATTGATTGTTACACTCTTTACTATTAACAAATTTTCTTAAAAATTGCTTTCTCAAAGTAGGTTTGTCAACTTTGAAAAAAATATATTATAATCATATAGATAGCTTCAAATAAAATATTCAGTCTGGACTGGAAGAAGATAGAAGTGAACACTGGTCAGCAAATTGTTATTTCAAAACGCTTCAAAAGTTTTCTGGTATAGGCTTCTTGCGTGACTTGAATGGATTAACGGAATTCCTTTCGCAGGTCTTCAATGAAGGAATCTTTCATGATGTTATTGCTGCACCATATGTAGCCATCTAACATCAACGTATAATACCAATAGAACAGTATTTCTTCCTTCTTTCTTTATGAATGTCATAAATCTAGCAATGCAGCGGCGCCGGCATGGCGCCTATTTGCGGCCATAAGGGCTCCTCTGATACAACAAATATACGACTGGTTCCATCTCCTTACTCATCTGCTCGGTTCATGAATTCTTTTTCATTGATTTCGCAGTACAGCTATATATATACACATGAATTTGAATCAACTATATGTTCTCAGAAATTGAACCATCTGGGTTTCTTTTTGCTTAAAACACCTATGTGTAAGAAATAGCGCTATTTCTTTCAGGTAACTCCTCAAGATCCATGTGATATATTTGCTATTTTTTCATCGCCAATAACCATTATTCATATTCTTCACGATTAACATCTTTCTTAGGTATTGCTTGCTCTAATAGGTTTGTCGACTTTGATACAATAATATTATAAATAGCCATAATTCAGAAAAAATAGAGTCTGAAACTAGAGATTATAAAGTTGTTATTACAGGTTCTACCAATAACAGAGTAATAATTTGGCATTCTAAAGTAAGAGAGCTCACTATCAAGCAACTCTAAGAAAAAGATGAAACTACTATAGCAATTTGAAACTGTTTTAAACAGTTAGTTCATATGCAACAACATTCAGGAATACCCTCAGCACAAAATTGAGCTACGTCATAAGAAGCAAATACTTGTTGAATCAAACAGTTCATTTTCAAAAATAGTTATGTTTTAGGGCTTTCCTACTAATGCGCTACATATATAATTTTATACCTATGTTGATTTACTAGTTCGTGAACTAATGATCAAAAAACGCACTTAGGTTTCTAAGTATTTTGAAGACAAAAAATTATTAATGCCCGTCAGGGGCTGCAAAAACTCTTTACTTGCTCGAAACTATACTATTCTGCTTAGCCGAATATTCGATTGAAATATGAGCGGATACTCATTACTCGGTAATCGGTTAATTGTCACATCACTACTAGCAGGCAAATAAGTAATTGTAATTGATTAACTATACATTTTCATACGTTTTTGCTTTCATTCCCTTTAATTACTGTTTACTCAACGCACTTATATTAACATGCACAAATTCTGAATTTTACTACTGAAGCCAATATACATCACAGACCTACCTACTTACATTTCGCGTGGGACAAATGAAAGTATTCTTCTCTCTTGTATTTTTGCTGGGATCATCCATTTCTAGACGTTAGCGAGATGGTCGGGCCCACTACGATTTGCATGCAGCATCAGGTGAAAATATGCAGCAGGAATTGCATAATGACCGGCACGCCAACGCCTGCGCGGGGGCTCAGTCGAAAATGGGTTGAAAAATTGCCGATATTGGCAATAAATAATATATTTTTATCCGATGATATATATCATCATGATGACACTAGGGTTCATTTGAAGTAGACCACGTACTTTAAATAGGCACCAATTCACACCGTACTCGATGTAGTTCGCTTATTAGTTTTTCAGATTAACAGTAGTTGTTTTCCCTATAGGCAATCCGTATTCTTATTTGTTTTCGAAAATTTATTAGTTACTTTTAGAAGGATATTTAATTTTCTATATAAAGTTGTGAGCTTTTCGCGTGATGATAGAAATATATGTATCACTCTGTATGATTAAAAAACGCGTTTAAGTTAGGAAAACACTTTAGTAATTGAATATGTGTAATACCGTTTACAGATGAATAACAGGTTCCATTCTATGAGGTCTCGAGTTGTCTTAACGTTAATACACTCGTGCTCTATGGTATAAGCAATTTGTAGGTAATGTTGGGTAGTTGAGGCAACATGACTTATACAAATGGTGTTTCTACCTGATTTATAAATCAGTGTCCATACCATAATTAGAAAATCATTGTTTCTCCTATTTTTTGTATTTTAATTTGTAACTTACTTGTTAGTACATTCACCAAGAATATAAATAAATAAATATAAATAAATTTTACGCTCTAATTGGCTGTAGGAGAATAAAATAATCAAAAAGTATATAATAATGAAACTTTCTTCATATTGTGTGGGATTAGCTCGTACATGCATTCATTGCAAATGAAAAATAAGTGTTCGTAATACATACACAAGAACTTAATTGAAAAATGTTACTAAAACTCAATATTAACACTATTCCCCAAATACTTACTTTTTGTATAAAAACTATACATTTTTAATACGAATAATAACTGCTACCAAATAAAAAATTGTATGTCTATGGGTGTACCAGTTTTACCACCATCACTACCACCAGTTCTAATTTTATGAGAAATTTCGAAATCAATTTTAATGAAAATTATCATTTGTAATACCACTAGAAGTCAAATCATATCCGGACAATTTTAAGAGCTGACGATTATCTTGAATATTTCCCTCATGTATAAAATATCTCATTAGAGGAGTGCAGTTCTCGGAAAATTACAGCGAATATTTCCCTCATGTATAAAAAATCCCATTAGAGGAGTGCAATTCTCGGAAAATTACAGCGATAATTGCACTGTAGAAACCGAAAGAGCACAGCGATAATTGCATCGTACATATCTATGGTAATTCCATTGAAAATTTGACAGCGACAATTTATAAATAACGTCAAAGTCTAATGAATATATAGGTATTATTAAAAATGTCTCGTTTCGGATTAAAAACAAAATCGTGTTTTTGCATCTCTGTACTTTGTTTACAGTTACATGTACGTTTTTGTATTAAAAAAAGAATAAAAATGTATTTTTTTAAAACCTTGTCCTAATTCGGGAAATATTCCCCCGAATTACACTCGTGCATCAAAATAACCAGAAAATTTTGCATTCGAGCGTGTTGTCTTAGAAAAACTGCATTCGGTCATTTTCATATTTTTCAAAAAGAGCCCTCCAACTTCGGTGTCGGGCTCTTTCTCCAAAATATGAAAATGAACTCATGCAGTTTTTAGACAACACGC
>MU186315.1:132919-145894 GCA_016904865.1 Pissodes strobi | reverse complement strand
ATGAAAATGAACTCATGCAGTTTTTAGACAACACGCTGTCATGCAAACTTATCGGTAATTTTGATGCACTTGTGCAATTACTTACGAAAATTACCCCAAGTCGTTAGACAAGGGATAGTTTTCTGAAAATTTCACACCTATAGTTTTCAGCCAATAAGAAGCTTTCATTTCAGCTCGTTACTATAGCAACCACAAAACGTGCCGAAAGTTTTTTCTCCTGAGTAACCTGGGTGCGATTACTGCGATAGATGGTGCTACCTTTATCTGTCTCTCTTTACAAAGCAGAAATGCTATTAATATTTTTTTTCTGTCTTTCTTTACTTGGTATAATATAAAAGTAAAAAAAGGCGATTTTTATTTCATAAAAATATATTTCAATTGTTGTTGAAACTCTGCTGGTAGGTCTCCATTTTTTAATGGTGAATAACAAGGACTAGTGTTAGATGTCAATGTTTAATAACATATAATGCTTAGACACAACTTTGTCAATTTAGCCTTTGAAATATGAGCATATGATCGATCAATTGCAAGTAATACTTCACTAATTTTTTCTGAATAAAAACTCTTGCGATGATTGATTACAGTGTTCTTGAAGCAAGTAGGATACATTTTAATGTCTCGAATTTCGATGAAACTTCCTCAGGTCGGTCGCACAAAATACACAGATTATATTTTTTAAAGTTTTTCATTCTGTTTCTAGTGTTTTAAATAATATTAATTAATGGATATGTCATAAAATATATCGTCAAAATAATATTTTAAAAAGCAAGGTAAATAATTCCATAGCCTCCTAATTTGCTTTAAACAATTTTTTTTATTATTTTTAACGAGTACTTAACAAACAAAAATTGTTAAAATATAGCTTCCGTTCACTTTAGTAACACAGATTTTTTGATAGCTAATAGCATACATTATTTTTGACAAACAAAAAATTTTCATTTCATGCAACTAAAATTCTAGGAAGGTATTTCTTGGATACAGAAATCCAATATCATTACAAAATAATCCTAGCAGGAATATTTTGCAAAAAATATATTTTTAACAAATTTTAATAGTAAAAGTTGAATTGAAATAGACTTGACAATTCTGTTAATTTATTTTTAATTATTTCATGTAACTAAAATTCAAGGAAGAACTTTCATTTGTGCCGACTTCAGTGGCAGCAGATTTTAACCACAAAGAAATTGCATTTTTACCGATGGGGCAATATTTGTACGCCCCTTTGACTTTGGGTGCTTCCACTTTGGATTTGCAGTTAAATATAATCTGTCAGTTGTGACAAAATCACCTATTTTTGGATTAATTTTTGAAAAAGACGAACAGGGTATAACTCAGATTTGGAAAAATTAGTAATCAGCCATTTGCTGTCTGTCAACTTCTTGGATCCTTCTTGGGTAGTTTTTGAGAAAGCTGAATTATATTCTATGCGACCTGTAAATCTTTCTGTGCTATTTTTTTCTTCCACAAAGTATTTTGCACTAGCTGAACATCCTTCCCCATTTCGTCAGACCGGTTGTCGGGAAGAAACGTGGAAACACTTGCGTTGCAGACTCTCTGGCGTGTCCTAGTCCCACATGTCAAAAATTCTGTTATAAACTTCATTAGATAATGCTACAGAACTTGATTTTCTCTTAGAAGGCTCCGTTTGTAATAATTTTGAACGAGGAAAAATTTCCGGTTATAATTTGATCTCAAGTATTCGATAAGAAAATTTCACACCAATATTAAGTGGTTACTTAAAAGCTTGTATTTTGCTGCGTTCCTATGACAACTCAAAAAATTTACGAAAATTTTTTCCTGCTAAGTGAAATTAATAAGTGGAAATTTCTTTCAAACCCCTGACATTTGGTTAAAATCTGACATTTTACCATAATAAAAAAATAGAAGATTAAATGCTTACAGATGAAGAACTGTAGGTTGCATGTAATTATTGTAAAACGATCAGTGATGTTAAGGTAATGCCACCCAAGACTCACATATTTAACTAATTTAATTACAAAGTGAGGTCAAGATATGGCAGAAAAAGGTTTATTTAAAAAAAGTCAAAACTATTTGCTACAATATGTAATTTGCCGATTTAGTAGAAGAATTTGAGGAGCAATTGGTTTTCGTTAGAGAAGGAGCTATCTAAAAACCATGGTTACATTTTTAAAAATCCTCAAAGAAATAGATACGCAAAAGGCATCAGGAGCGGACGGAGTAACTGCCATCCTGTTAGTGTTAGTGAACTGCGCTAGTGGACACCCATTTCTTCCAACTTTTTTCTGGACCGAAAAAGGATTTACTCATCTTCTTGGAAAATCGCTCGAGTGCAACCTGTTCCAAATAATCTCCAAAGTCATGGAACGTGTAGTCAATCAGCATTTACTCAAGTACCTTGAGATCAACAGATAATCAATTAGCGATAGCCAATACGGCTTTCGCAAAGAGAGATTGCCAGGAGATATATTGGCCTGCGTGGCTCATATTATGGAGTAGAGCAATTGGGAAATACGGAGAAAGTCGAGCGATTGCGTTGGATATTCCGAAGGCATTCGACAGAGTTTGGCATGACGGATTACTCAACAGACTACCTTTCTTTGGACTTCCAGCCACTCTTTGCAGCTGGCTTGCTTGTTTCCTTAGGAACCGATCCCTGAAAGCTGCAATTTGCATCTCAGACTCATTCACCATTAACGCGGGCATGCCTCAGGGCGCAATATTTCACCAACTCTGTTCTGCATCTATATTAATGACCTGCCAACTGAAAGCAATAATCCTGTTTACCGTTTTGCAAAGGACAGTAGGTACCCTTGCCTCCCAATTTAGATCAGACCTAACCTTTATCAGTGACTGAGATTTATCACCGCAGACAAGAGCAGATTACAGCAATTAATCAAGTTCTGGAGAGGGTTCGATCTAGGGGCGACGGAGATTTGGTTCACTTCAATGCAGCAAAAGACCAAGCGGCTACGTTTACCAAGAAAGCAAATACGGTAGGCGCTGACATCATTATGGCAGGATTGACCAATCCTTGTCAATCGGACTACTGGCTGCCTCGGGAAACAACAATATGTCCTGGGATGACCACGTTGCTAACATCGCAAAATCAGCCTCGCAGAAGCTCGATGCGCTATTTCACAACAAAAAACTGTATACACCGTAGCAGCTTCATTTGCTATACAAAATGCAAATAAGACCGTGCTTAGAATATTGCTCACATATCTGGGGAGCCCCACCGAAGCACACCCTGAAGCCGCTAACTTCCATTCAGAAAAGAGCTGTGCGCCTCGTCGGCGACCCGGAGTTGACCAGGGATCAGGATAGCCTGGAACATCACAGACATATGGCCGAGATATCCCTGCTGGACAGATATTATCACGGCAGATATTTCCCAGGGTTTGGCCCGCCTTATCCCGCTCCCAGAAACGCCTGTCAGACAGTCACGACAGACGGCAAGAACGCACAGGTTCGTTGTACAGCTAGAAACACCTATACCTTGAGACGGAAATAATAGAAAACAGACCAACGTGAGCGGCTTAAAGTAATATTTAATATTTAACAATAAATCTGGTATGAAATGCTCGCAAAATACCGCTTATTCTAAATGCGGACACAGCGTTCCGGCACAAAACGTGCACCGCTGCCAAATTCATTGTAGCCCGTATACGCGCGTTACGCGGAGCATTTGAGGCAGCTGTATTTTAACAGAGGTTCGCGATTGACGGTCGTAAATATACTGATATTTTACGACCGCCGGGCGGAGGTCGCAACGCAACGTTGCAACAATAAACGAGCATGTACCCTGTGAGAGATCTGTTGCATAGTCGCGCTTGCGGGTTTAGGTTATCGTTTTGTTTTAACATTGAAAATGTTTCTGTTTTCCTAAATAGGGCCTCAAATCGTGAAAAATTGCATGCTACATTTGCCACACATAACGTCGTACGCGTGAGAGATCGTGTTAGCTTGTTTATTTAAACATAAATTGATTATAACGTATCGGAATCGGTTCTAATGACTAAAATAAATTGGAACTAACTGAAACTAACCGAAAGTGTATTGAACGACTATCCAAAACTAACGAAAAGCACCAAAACGGGCTAAAACGTATCGAAATAGATTTAAACTATTGAAGTAAGTTAAAACTAACCCAAATTAACCGAATTTTAGTGACTAACCAAAGCTAACCAAAAACATTAAAATTGCTTATAACGTATCAGAACCGGTTCAAATTACTAAAATAAATTGGAACTAACTGGAAGTAACCGAAAGATGATTGAATGACTATCCAAAAATAATTAAAAGCACCAAAACGGTCTAAAACATACCGAAATAGATTAAAAAGATTGAAGTAAGTTAAAACTTACCCCAATTAACCGAATTTAGGTGACTAACCAAAACTAACCAAAAGCATTATAATTGCTTATGACATATCGAAAGGTGATTGAATGTCTAATCAAAACTATCCAAAAGTAACTAAGAGCACCAAAACAGGTAAAACATATCGAAATAGATTAAAAATATTGAAATAAGTTAAAATTAACCCAAATTAACCGAATTTTGGCGACTAACTAAAACTAACCAAAACATTAAAATTGCTTATAACGTATCGGAACCGGTTCAAATGACTAAGATATATTAAAACTAACTGAACTTTACTGAGACTTGACTTAACGACTAACCAATAGTAGGTAACTAAAAGCATCAAAACGGGCTAAAACGCATCGAAATAGATTTAAAATATTGAAGTAAGTTAAAACTAACTTAAATTAATCGAATTTTGGTGACGAACCAAAAACTCTAAAATTGGTTATAGTGTAACGGAACTGGTCCAAATGATTAAAATAAATTAAAATTAACTGAAATTAACCGAAAGCTGATTGACCGACTAACCAAAATGGACCAAAAGTAACCAAAGGCATCAAAAGGGGCTAAAACAAGTTGAAACTAACAATTAACCGAATTTTGGTGTCTAACTAAAGTTAACCAAAAACATCAAAATTGGATATGACGTATCGGATGCGATTCAAATGACTAAAATAACTTAAAACTAACTAAACTTAACCAAAAGATATTGAACCAAAACTAATCAAGAGTAACCAAAATGGGCTAAGACGTATCGGAACAGATTACGAATTAAAGAAGTAACTAACCCAAATTAACCGAATTTTGCGACGACCTACATTATTAACCAAGCACGTTTAAATTGTTTTAACGTATCGGAATCAAATGGCTCAAATACATTGGAACTTACTGAAAGTAACCGAAAATTGATTGAATAACCAACCAAAGCTAACCAAAAGTAACTAAAAGCACCAAAACGGGCTAAAACGTATCGAAAAAATTAAAAATATTGAAGTAAGTTGAAACTAATTCAAATTAACCTTATTTTGGTGACTAATCAAAAACACTAAAATTGGTTATAACGTTTTGGAACCGGTTGAAATAACTAAAATAAATTAAAACTGAAATTAGCCGAAAGTGAACGACTAACCAACAGTAAACAAATGCACCAAAATGGGCTATAACTTAGGTATCAGAACAGATTAAAAACATTAAGCTTATAAGGTGAAACGAACTTGAATGAACCGAATTTTGCCGACTAACTAAAATTAACCATAACGTATCGGAACCGGTTCAAATTACTAAAATAATTTAAAACTAACTAAAGCTAACCGAAAGCTAATTGAATGACCAACCCAAACTAATCACAAGTAACCAAAAGCACCAAAACGGGCTAAACCGTATCGGATTAAATTGCAAAAATTAAAGTAAGTTAAAACTAACCAACACAAACCGAATTTTTGCGGCTAACCAAAACTAACTAAAAAGATTAAATTTGATTATAACGTATCGGAGTCAGTTCAAATGACCAAAAAAAATGAGCGAATCTGCTAGTAGTCGAGACACTGATGTGTAAACATATCCTATAACGACATCGGTTGTAAAAAAATGACAGCAGCACGTTGTGTTCCCAAGCGGTCACCCATCCAAGTACTAACCCTGCTCGACGTTGCTTAACTTCAGTGATCGGACGAGAACTGGCATTTTCAATATGCTAAGGCCGTCGCCTGTACGTTTTAGCTTGGTCATAGAATAAAAATTACGTTTAATAACCAAGTTTAAAATAATAAAAAATCAACGCGAACGAAGCCCCGGGTAAAAGGTAAACCTATGTTCTTTACTACACTCTTGAAAATATCTGTACAAAATTTCATGATGATTGAAACAGTTTATGCGTGAGAGCGTAAGAAACAAACAAACAAACACATTCGCATCTATAATATTTGTTAGGTTTATTTAATAATACTTACTGGCAGCTTCGGAGTGGATTAATTTACTGCACAAATTCGACACGATAATCTAATGCTATCAGGAATAACATCGACATATGGACACAGCTTATTTACCTAGTAATCTTGGGCCGACATCCTTAGATTTGGGAAAGTCAATAACCAAATTTTGCAAATTTTAGAAGAGGGCTATGACTCAATATTGTTTTAAACGTCTGGGCATCTAAATAATACTTTTGACAGTTCGTTTAATTTAAAATAATAATATGCTCATTTATCATCTAAAATCCGTTTAAAAACGATTTTAAGTGACAAAATTGTATAAAAACCCAAAAATTCGTACTTTTTTAAGACGATAGCCGTGGCTTCTGACGAATTTGTTGTGGATTTTGAAGCGAAAATTCATTTTAAATTGAACCGTCCATTAAAAATAAGCTGTGCTATAGATCCAAATACACTGCGAATATAATAATTAATAAATATTACTTTTGACTGTTCGTTTAATTTAAAATGTGCTTTTTTATCATCTAAAATCCATTTCAAATGATTTTAAATGGCAAAATTGTATATAATACCGCCCTAGTGGCTAGAATCGGTTTACACATTTTCGTCCCATTTGCCGAGATTTACCCTCATACTGTCGCGTAAGATGTTTACATATCAATAAGTTGGAACTTACGGAAAGTTGTTTGAGAGACTAACCAAAAGTGACTAGAAATAGCCAAAACAGTCTAAACAGAATCAGAACAGGTTAAAAATATTACAGTAACGTTATGGCTATACATAGTCAAAAGCGGTCTTATCGTGCGTGTCGAAAGGTCACATTTTTATTTATTATTTATTTATTTATTATTATTTTTCATTAAATGTCATTACTTTGACAGATTTTACACGCAAAATCTGCCACAAATGAAGTTTTTACTGAAAATTTTGACCTTTGGACCTGCACGATAAGATCGCTTTTGACTGTAATTATATTATATTAATAGATTTTCCCTCGGATTTTCCTATCTAAAAGTGAAGGGTAATTTTTTCTGTTTTCATATCTACCCATTTTTGATGTGTAAACATCTCACGCGGCGGTATGAGGGTAAATCTCGGCAAATGGGACGGAAATGTGTAAGTTTAAACCAATGTTGAGTCATAGCCCTCTTCTAAAATTTGCAAAATTTGATTATTGACTTTTCCAAATCAAAGGATGTCGGCCCAAGATGAGTAGCTGGTAAAAGAACAAGCTTGGTAGATTTTCCTGTCGAAAGTATGCAGTGAATTAATCCACAGTAGAGTGCTATAGACGGCCTCAATTCTCGCCCTCCAATTTTTTACCCCCTCATCCCCCTCCGGTGACTTTGAGGTAGACCCCGCCCACTTGGTCTTAAGTTTATTCGACCTTGAACCACATTGGCCTAATTTCACCTTGAATATCCTTGACATTTTACTTTGAATGTCCTTGAGTTTTTGTTGAAGGTCGCGCATATGACCTTGGAATTGCTCCAAGCGTGTATGACCTTGAAGGTCCTTGGAACTGTTTTGTAGTGTCCTTTACCTTGAATGACATTGAGGTAATTTGATCTTGAATGCCCTTGAGTTTTTGATGTGTAAATATCTTACGCGGCGGTATGAGGGTAAATCTCGGCAAATGGAACGGAAATGTGAAAACCGATTCTAGCCGCTAGGACAGTACTATATACAATTTTGCCATTTAAAATCGTTTCAAACGGATTTTAGACGATAAAAAGGCATATTTAAAATTAAATGAACCGTCAAAGTATTATTTTTATTATATTATATTCGCAGTGTATTTGGATCCATGTCACAGCTTATTTTTAATAGACGGTTGAATTTAAATTGATTTTCGCTTCAAAATCCACGACAAATTCGTCCGAAGGCACGGCTATCGCCCTAAAAAAGTCCGGATTTTCGAATTTTTATACAATTTTGCCATTTAAAATCGTTTTTAAACGGATTTTAGACGATAAAAAAGCATATTATTATTTTAAATTATACGAACTGTCCAAAGTATTATTCAGATGCCCAGACGTTTAAAGCAGTAAAATTTGAAAAAGCTGGTTATTGATTGTCCCAAATCAAAGGATGTCGGCCCAAGATTATAAGGTAAATATGCTGTGTCCATATGTTGATGTTATTCCTGGCGGCATTAGATTTTCGTGTCGAATTTGTGCAGTGAATTAATCCGCTCCAAAGCTGCCAGTGCGTATTATTAAAGAATCTTAACTAATATTATAAATGCGAATGTTTTTGTTTTTATTCTATGAACATGCTAAAATGTACAGGTAAGGACCATAGCACGTTGAAAATGCTAGTTCTCGTTCGATCACTGAAGTTAAGCAACGTCGGGCGTGATTAGTACTTGAATGGGTTACCGCTTGGGAACATAACTTGCTGCTGTCATTTTTTTTACAACCGATGTCGTTATAGGATATGTTTACACATTCGTCTCGAGTACTAGCAGACTCGCTTAATTTTTTTATTTATTTTTGTTTTAATTATGATAATGTTTAATATTATTGCTAAAAATGCATTTCTTTAATTATATACCTATATTATAAACACTCGTGTGTTTGTATTTTTACATTTTTAAACTAAATGAATTTCAACGCAAATCACATTTTTGCGTTTTTATTTATCATTTTCAATTCAACAAAAAATGTGGGATTTGGATACTACGGTCGAAGTTAGAGTTGAACCTCTTATTATCAATGTTGGTTCCGAAAGTAGTGATAGTAATGATTATTAATCAAATTCTGATCAAACCTCCGATAACGAGTAGTAAACTTAAAGTTTTGTTGATTTTTGATGTAAACTTTCGATGCAACCTTCAATATGATATTTTATGATAAGAAAAACCCCTTATCATCCATGACTCGTTTTTTCCTAGCCCTAATGAATATTTTACTATTTGTTTGTAGTAGAATTTTGTTGCTTAGGAATAATTTTAAATATACGTTTTTTTGCATATTTTAGACTAAAATCATGCATATTTATGTGCATAAGCTTTATTTTTTTAAGTGGATATTTGCCTAAGTTTACTTATTACTATTCCATCATATAGTTATTATAATAGATTAATTTACAAAGCAATTGTATCCGCCGCTGGAATTTCCTTCTCTCTTCCCTTACCCCTCGAGGCGTGCCTTAAAACTAAAAATGAGTCACTGACTATTATTTCCGACTTGAACTATAGAACATAGCTTTACAATAATGCCTTTGCCTGGCATGCTGCATCGTTTTTGTACTCACTCCCAGGACACTTGTTTCCTTCAAATTACAACCTACGGCTATTCAAAGACCGCGTCAATCAACATCTTCGCACACACGCTCATCGTGTGCCATAGGATTTCCCTTTAGTGTGTGTGTGTGTCATTGCCATAAAAAATCATAACAATGTCCTACATATAAAGAAACTTTTCTAAAATGTCGAAAAAATTTTTTGATTTCTATAAGAGTATTTCTACTTCCTTCAGCAGTTAAAATATGTGAAAAAGTGTAGAATTTATGACTAATATCTTACTTGATATTCTTTTCTGTAACTAAAGTTGGTAAATGGCATGATATTGATCCCTAATATTATTGAACTGAATTAAAATTGCTTTCAATTTTACCTAAAAATTATCCTACCTGCTTTAGTTAGTCTATGTCTATTAGCTAACTTTTTATTAATTTGTGAAAACTTTTGTGAAACTATTACCAAAAAAAATATTTTTTCTTAACTATTTATTTTGGACGACTTTTATTGGGACACATTGGATGAGGCAAATTTTGACGCAAATACTTGGGAAAAATTACCTTAAACCAGAAATAAGAAAGAATATTTTTTTAATTTGAATGTTAAAAAAAAAACTGTTATGAAATACTTATGTACTAAAGCAAATTTTTCCATAAAACATGAAAGATAACGCAAACTAAGAAACAGCAGTTCATTATGTACTAGAACGGGCACATGGTTCTGATTGTCTTCCTATCATTCGAAGTGGTGTGATTGGTCAGTCGGATAAGGCGACATTTAGCACTACATAAATACAAAAATTTGATAATGCAGAAGGATGGCTATCCATGATATATACGAATATAGACATAATAGCTTTATCAAGAGTGGATATCCTAAATAGTATTCAGGAAATTAATGGCGTATTTTTTTCTAAACGATTTTAAGACTTTAGTTTTCTCGGTGCAGTGGATATTTAAAAAAAAAATTATATCTTACAAATTTCTAACAAATATTAATTCTGTTTGGTAACATAATAATAATGAGAATGCCAGTCCTCTTAAACTAACTGCATAACCATTCCGAATTATTAGCTAGAAATAATAATTCCTGAGTGAGTTTTCGTTTTGTTGGCACACAGTCAGAGCTGTTTAAGATCATTTAAAAAATGATTTAAATCAAAGATCAAAGATACTTTTCTTTTGGACAAACGACTTAAATTAAAGATCATTTTGTATATAAAGAAAGATTTAAATAATAAATCTTTTTTATATTCAAACCTTTTTTACATTTTAAATCATTTTAGGAAATATTTAAATCTTTTCAAAAGATTTAAATCATTTTTAAAATCTAAATCTTTTGAAAAGATTTAAATACTTCCTAAAATGATTTAAGGTATAAAAAAGATTGAAATCATTTGGTACAACGAATTGGCGTCGTTGGTTATGTACCATTAAAAACCCCTTAGATAGTAATCAAAATGTTATTTATATAAATTAAGTGAAAAAAAGCAAGAGTGTCACGTCACCCAATCTAAATTTTAAAAAACAATACAATCTTAAATAGATACGTCAAAATAACATACAAAAACCAAATTAAAATGTTATTCAAACCTTTTTTTTTAATAGAATTTTTGACACATTGTCGAATGTTTAAAAGCCGTTAGCATTCACATAATTGGTAACTTTGCACTTCTTATCATGTTAGTCGATTATATTAATTAAAATGAAAACACTAACAACATCAAACATACAAAATAGCTCATTATGTGCGTGCTAGCTGCTTTTAAATATTTGACAATGTGTCAAAAATTCCATTAAAAAAGAAGCTTTATTTTTTTTGACAATTACGTTTTGATAAAATCAACTTGAAATTTGACAAAATCCTATTATTTCAATTATCTTTTTTTATATATGTTTGATTTGAATTTTTCCTAGAAATATTTTTCTGGCGGAAAAATCTATTTTACTTTTTAGCTAGGTTTTTTTATGGTATTTTGTTTGCCTTTTACAAAGTGATTACTTCGTGGGGTTTTTTTTATGACGCAGAAACTTTCATCGAAATTATCGGGAATATATATTTTTAAGAAATCAATAATACAAAAGTTTCCCATATAGCCAATATATATTTAAAAAAGAAAATTAAGTAACACGCATTAAAAATTTTTCATTACAAAATACAAAATAAACATAGAACTAAAACACAAGATGTATTTAGTGCTGTATTTTTTTTATAGTTAAGAGGATGGACTATCGACCTTTATTGATATTACGTTTTATTCCAAAACGAAAAAAGTTAGAATCACGAAATTAGGTGCGCGACTAGAAGGCATTGTGTTTAAAAATGTTATTAATATTTTTATAACAAATTTTGAACCGATTTTTTGGTGAAAACATATTTTCACGGTTTCACCAAAAAACCGGTTCAAAATTTGTTATAAAAAAATTAATAACATTTTTAAACATTATGCCTTCTAGTCATCAAATTTCGTGTTTCTAACTTTTTTCGTTTTGAAATAAAACGTAATGTCAATAAAGGTGGGTAGTCTATCCTCTTAAACCCTTTTTAATGATTTAAATATTTTTAATGAAATAAATCTAAATCTGTTTAAGGATTTAAACTTTTTTGAAGATTTAAATTTTTTTAGTGATTTAAATCCTTTTAGAAAGATTTAAATACTATTTTTAAATCAAAAATCAAAGATACTTTTCAGAAAGATTTAAACCATAAATTAAGAATCACTTTCAGAAAAAATATTTAAACTCAAAGTATTTAAATCAAAAAATTTATTTAAATCACAAAAATTATTTAAATCTCACTGATGGTGACAGCTCTGCACACAGTCATACCAATTTTGACAGAATTTTATTGGTTTATGTTTTGGTTGAACGAAATAATAATTAAAAAGTAATATTTAAAGTTCAGGTTCGTATTTAAAAATACTGATCTAAAGGTGATATCTGATAACCGAAACGTCTGTTTTTAAATTAGAAACTGTGTTTAAAAGCACCGTAATAAAGTGCCTGTAGAGACTGCTATCCGTGTTTCAATCTGTTTAAAACTGACGTCACCAAAAATTAAAAATTAAGCAGTTGAAATTTTCTTAATTTCTCACCAGCATTAACTGAGGCTGGAAATTATGCACCTTGCCATAATTTAACCTTTGCTGAATTTTCCATAGTTTCCAAAATCGATCCCAATGATAAGCATCGAATTTGAGACAAAGAAAAGTATTATATTATTTTTTGTGTTAATCAATCTCCCAATTTGATAATTGATACCAACCTATCTAATATATTAGAATCTACTATCAAACATGTGAACCATGTTATTTCATATGGTAACTTATCTAAATATGTATTAGAGAAATTTGTGACTAATCAAAAAAGTTTTATTACAAATTACAAAATTTAGCTTAATTTAGTTAATAGGTTACATGGTTTTAAGTAATAAAAAATAATACAATGCATATTAAAT
>MU186315.1:96012-117919 GCA_016904865.1 Pissodes strobi | reverse complement strand
GATCTCAGTTATTTTTGAACACATTTCAACTATTTTTGCAACACTTGTTGGGTTTTAGTGTTTAAGAGTGTTGTGGACGGTAAGTATAATAACTTTTTCATTTATAGACGGAGCACTTTTACTAACTCTATTCAAAGCAACAAAATCAGAGACGATGGCCGTTTTCACGAACATACTGTTTCACATTACACCACAAGATAGCTAAACGCTTATATATTTTTCTTCAGTCATATACCCTTTAATATAAAAATCATTATAGGCAAGTGTGTGGGTAATAATGTTTGTATGAAACAAAAACACGTGCTATAAATATGTAATAGCCCAAACAAAGTTGTAAATTGGACCTCGGTTTTACGGATTTTGAACTACTTTCTCTAATTTTTAAATAAACCTTAAGAAAGTGCAATTAATACATAGTGGCTTGGAAGAAAAAAATTATTAGCATTGCAAACGACACCAAATGATTTCGTTGCACTACACTAGTAATATGAATATTGCCATAATTAGTCTCTTGTTCTTCTTCTAGAAAACCGCCTTAAGCCTGCTTAACCCCTGTTATTAATTTTCCGTAAAACACACCATTGTAGTCGCGCTGTGGTAATTGATAAACCGGCGCGACTGAAATTTATGCGAGAAATGGACTCGTGAGAGCAACGCTTTCGACCCGTCAAAACACGGCAGGAATTTCTGAGTTATTGCAGGACAATCTCGCGAATAGCTTTGAAAATTATAGGTCAGCGTTTGACGCTGTATAATGAAACATACATCCAATTAAATTATCGGTGACTTAGTATCTTTAACACCTTGATGTAAGGTTAGTAGGTATGAACTTCTATCACTGGACTGATTTCCCAACGTTTCGGTCAATTTTTCAATCATTCTCGATGTGTTAAGAGCTGGCTTTTTCATACCAATTACTGGAAATATTTATTTATTTATTCCACAGTACATACAGAGAAAAAAACTCCAAATTGTACAGTAACTAGTGTTAAGTTAAACTATAGAATTATACTAATTAGCTCAAGTCCGGCCAATTAATTTCTTATTGAATAGTGTTAATGTCTTTGTAGGGAAAACTCATTTTGTACAACAAAAATTTCACGAACCTATTTTGAAGTTGTTCTAAACGTTGTGTTTGATAATTACAGTTAGGGCACCATATAATACTGTTATATTCTACTAAACTTCGAACCAGACAATTATATAATGACTTAATTGCTCTAATATCACAGATATCTCTACAAGTACGCTGCAGAAAACCCAACATTCTTGACGCCCTTAATATCACATTATCGATGTGTCTGTTAAAACTTAAGTCGCTACCAAATGTTACGCCTAAATCATTAAAATGGTTTACATTCTCCAAGATATGATTATTAATTGATTACGGATATTTTAGCGGGCATATACGTTTACAAATTGACATAACTTTACACTTATTGACATTAACCTCTAAACAGTTGGCATCACACTAGTTAACTAGATTTTGTAGGTCTCTTTGTACTTGCAGTCATGCGTGGACTCAACAACACAAAACAATTTAAGATCATCGGCATAGAGAAGACATCTACACTTTTGAAACACGGATACGACACTGTTGACATACAGCAAAAAAAGCACTGGGCCCAGGTGAGAACCTTGCGGAACACCAGACACACAATTTACTTCACGCGACAACACACTGCCAATCCTCACACGCTGCTTTCTTCCCAGAAGATAAGATTGGATCGATTTAATGTATGAACCCGTAATTCCCATTCTTAAAAGCTTCTCAGTGAGCAATTGATGGCTTACTCTATCAAAAGCCTTAGAAAGGTCCGTGTAGATGACATCCACTTGAGCTCCATCTTCAACTTCCTTTGTGAAATAGTCGTGAAACATACCCAGGTTAGTCGCCGTTGATCTTCCCTTGTAAAAGCCATGCTGGTAAAGCGATATATGATGCTTGAACAACTCAAAAATCTCATCAGTAATGATCGACTCAAAACCTTGGATATTGTTGGTAACAATGAAATCCCACGGTAGTTTCCGATATTCTTTCTTGAGCCAGACTTAAAAATCAGAATAAGCCAGGAGTTCTTCCACACATCTGGCAAGTGGCCCATGTCGAACGAAACCTGGTATAGGCGACTTAGTGGAGTTGCCAGAGAACCACAGCATTCCTATAGTAGCATCGCAGGGATTCCATCAGATCCCATGCTTTTATGTACGTCCAAACATCGTAGCCTTTGCAAAACTTCATCTATTCCAAAATTATGATGCGAGACGGTGATGAATTCTGGTTCTACGACAACCGTCAGTTGAGTGCTTTGATGTTTATAGCAGATCTCAAAATGTCCGGCAAATGCATCGGCTATTTGCGCGGGAGACTTTTTGAACTCACCGCGGTGTTCCACGATTTTAGGAATACCATTACCACCATTTTGCTTAAGCGCATTAGCATATGACCAGAAGTATTTAATATCAGTTGGGAGCATGTGCTCTGTATTTGAGACATACAGGATATAACTCAGCTCAATTAAGTATTTAGATTCTCTCCGTAGATCAGAGTATACCCTGTAATCTTCCCGACTCCCAGAAGACTTGAATCGTTGGTAGGCTTTGTTCTTTTTTTTAATGATTTTATTGTGTTTGATACGTACCATCTAGGGTACTTTTTATTCCTTGCTTGCATTTTTGGGATGTATTTTTCTATACCCTCAATTAAGATATTATAAAAAGTGTTAACCATATGGTCAACGTCATAACAATCATCTAGCCACTTCCAGTCGAGGGTTGTGAAAAAGGTGTTCAAGCTTGCGTAGTCTCCCTTCTTAAAGTTATACATCACCTCATTATCTGTCTCCAGCATTGTAAGGTCTAAGAGGGAAAATGAAATTTCCAGTGGTTTGTGGTGCTCAACGATCCGACTAAGTGGCTGGGAATTAGCAAGTCTTACTATCAATTCTGGAAATTCATCACAAAACACAAGATCCAGGTATCTGTCATACTCGTTCAGTACATGGTTCACTTACTGCAACTCGCTAATAAACATACTCGTAACCAATGCATCTGCAGATGGAGAAGAAAGATTGGTAGGTATAAGAGTGCCGTTGTCAAATTCCCACCTAGTTGTTGGCAAGTTAAAGTCCCCCTGAATCAAAAGCTTACATTTCTTGTATTTTTTCCGCGTGTTTTCCAAAGCCTGTAGAAACTTTTCAAACGATCCGATTGAAGAATTCGAAGGAAAGTAAATGCACATAATAATTATAGACTGGTCGCTCAAATTAACTAAGACCCATACATCCTCAAAGGAGATATCGTCACTGTTGGGTAGCACCTGTGAATCAAAACAAGACTGTACAGCTATCAGGGCACTCCCTCCCACCTCTTGTGCAATTTAGGGCTTCATACCTTCTATTTGTTCGGTAAACTAGGTAATCCGAACCAAAAACTTCATTGCTATAGATGCCCTCTGTAAGCCACGATTCTGTGAATGAAATACTATCGTAATCAGTTGCCCTTACCGCAGTCAAAGTCTGAACAGTTTTGCTTCTAAGTCCCCCACGTTCTGGTAGTAACATTGAAACGAAGTTAATTTTGCCAATGATGTTTCATTGGTTCCCGTCGTTTTCGGTGAAATACAATTTTCGACGTCTACAGATCCAGTTGGGATAGGCGTTATTATAAAAAATTACTATCCTTATTTTGTTCTATGCGCGTGTTTTTGTGGATGGGTATGGAGGTTTGTGTTGTTTGCGCAGAAATATAGTTATTAATAATATAGGCAACTAGCTCTCTTTTAGATTGAAAGTGTAGAACTCCACTATTCATTGTGCAGAGTAACGGAATGTAAGTGCCTTCTTTGCCGTCAAAGCACGTTTTAAGAAAAGCGCTCTGATTTTGCAAAAACCTATTTAATATTGGACAATCAGTATGATATACACTACCCACCACAACAACATTAGTCTTTTTAGCAATTAATTGAACCAGGTCTAGTTCCTGAGCAGTAACTGACTTTCCTTTAACAGCATTGAAATAAAGAACGAACAAAATTACCACATCATTTTTGTCAAAGTTTTTACTCAATTCTTTACATTCCTTGATCATGTCACTAAATAACTTTCGGTGTCTAATTTGGATGTTACTATCAAATTGAGAATTAGCGAGTTTCTTCACCAAGAACGAACACCCTTTCGAGTTCTCGTCTCCAAAGATGAGAAGACGCCTTCTCTGTATAGTGACGCTGGTCTGCGTTGATGATTTCTCAGAAATCACTTTGGGCACTGTAGTAATAAGAACCGCTGCCTCCTTTCGAAACAATTTTACTTCACTTACATAGTTGTTATTTTCCATTTCAAGAGTTTCAATGGAAGTAATCAGATGGTAAGTTCCTCAACTTTTTTTTCAAGTTCTTCTCGTTCTGCTTTCCATGTTGCTACTTGCTCGGAAATATTATTTTCGGACCCTTTAAGCTTTATTAAGTGGGTTCCCGTTCCTTCTGATTTATATGTATTGGGGCCGCTTCGTATGTTGCGTGGATTGTATTGTCTTTCTGTATAAAATCAGTCCCGGATTCCTCCAACTTCCAAATTGTTTTTCTACTTTCATGCGACTTGTGTTGAAGTTTTGGTTTTAAAATTTGTATACTTATTAATAGTATATTATTTTATATGGAGGAAAAGTGATACTTTTCATGGCGCGCTCGTGTTTAACAGCCGAACGGAGTGAGGCTGGTAATAAAGAGCAAGCCATGAAAAGTAACTTTTCCTCCATATAAAATATGCTTTTTTTTCTTCACATGTCGACAAATTAATGCAAAAATATCTCTTTTTAATAGTAATAATAATAATTATTATTATCAAAGATAAGTTGGTTTGCAAGGCGGCTTAGACCGGTGTCGGTGAATAGGCACAGGTCGTTGCTATAGTAATGTAACATAAAGCTGTTAGTGGACACTGTCAACAATAATTATTTTTTTAAAATTGCGTCTCCGATTGCGTTTTAATTCCGTATTGAAAAGCAGTTATTGAGTAAGTTCGATTAAATAATAACCAATTTGTTCCTAAATTGGTGATTTTTAGAAATGCAGTGCACAAATTGAGTGATAAATAAAAATTTTAGTTTAATAATTCTGGAGTTGTTGACGCTTGCTTTGTTGTTTGTTTGTTTGTATCTATGTTGCTATGGTAACACTTTTACCTCCGCCGGCGGAAAAGTGAAAAGTAAAGCTCCGGCGGAGGAAAAATGATACTTCACGGCCGCCTACACAGTCGAGTAATGACGGATTTACTGACGTTTGAAGAAAAAATAGTCTTAAGCACAAAGTCTATCAGGAATAAAATTGATAAGTAATACCTAAGGGTAAATAACACTATTAATTGTAGTTAATTAGACGTATTTTATTAGAAAATTTTTACGGAGATGTAAATTTCGTACTTAAGGATATTTTACATTATCAGATTTTTTAGAGAAAATATGTACTTCATTTTAAATTACAGAGTTTGGCCAAACTTTTATGAAAGTTATTTTGCAGTAATGTCATTAGTCCTTATCTCCAAACCCTATATTAACATATTCGTTCTCAGTTGAGCAGTGTCACGATCAGTATTTTTTCCTTTACTTTCAAATACGTATAACGTAACATAGATTTGTTTTTGTTAAACACGATTTGATTCCGATGCGAAATCTTCTGGGTCATTTCTTGGAATTTTTGGAGCATTTTTCTTCTCCGATAGTAGCTTTGTTATATTAAAACTTAGTAGCAGTAAAGGGGAATTAAGTGGTTTAAACTGTGGACGCCAGTCAAGCAACCAGCAAGTTTCTTAAAATTCTGCCTTTGTAAATTCAAATAAAACGTCCGAAAATCTTTAAATAAATTCTTATTTAATTGTCATTACTTTAGTCACTATTCGCATGCATGCATACACATCAAGAGAAGAATAACACACGCGTGACTTATAAGTCATAAACAGTAGTGTGTTATGACTTATAAGTCACGCCTTTTTTTAAACGTCCAAGTTTTATGTATGAATTTACACAATTTGATTACTTAAATTAACATTAATATTAAATGAGGATAAAATGCAGTTGAGGATTCGGAAATGATAAAGCCTTGTATGCTTCCAGTCCTTAAACTAATCTGTTTTAGTACATCAGCTCGTTTTTGAACACTTGTGGCACCCTGATTTTTTTTGCAATCTTAATTTTATTGTTGACGGATTCTTCTATATCTCCTTCTGCGACCGTTGCAGATCTTCATCCTCAATGTTATTTGAATGTTGTAATGTTTGCCCCTGCATTTGCCAATAATGTAGCGGATGGTCTTTTCTACAGTGACCAGTGTATAATTCAGTGTTTTGTAAACACAAGTCCAAAGCAATTGTTGACGGTATTTTTGACAAAATTTATATTCCAACACATTGTGTCGTATTCTCCTCATTTTTGAAAAATACAAAAAATATTTTCTTGGTGGTATTTTTGGTCTTCGAGATATCCATGTTTAGCAAAATTGTACAGGATTGACTGGAAATATTTCCTGTGTTACTGTGAATCTACGAGATTTCTTGGTCTATACATTAGGCACGATTACATACAAATAGGAATCATTTCCCTTGAACGTTTTTCATACTCAAATTATTCAGTTCATCTCATCTGCAAGCTCCCGCAATCCCCATAATTAAAGCAGTTTTCATCAGCAAGAATTCCCCGTTCAAAAACATGTTAATATGATTGTGCTCAAGACTTTTTGACTATTTCTATATGTTCCTTCAAAAAGCTTTGATGATTCGGAAAATTGCATATACAGTGTCCCAACTTCATTTATACACGAAATATCTTGGCTACAGGACATGATACAAAAAACTTTAAAATAAAAAGAATGCTTGTTTGGAAACACTAATTTTTCTGACAGTATTGGTAAATTTACAAGCTGTTTTAAAAATAAAAATTACTTTGCAAATAGGTTTTTTTTTAATGGAACGCCCTGTATATATTTGTCAAATTTTGACTCCTTATTTAATTCTACATCATAAATGTATAATACATACGACAATTATTTTGAGATAATTACTACTTATGATGATGATGTTCATCATCATCATCATCAAACAGCCGTTCGCGTCCACTGCTGGACATAGGTCTCCCTTAGTGTTTGCCATATCTTTCGGTCTTGTGCGTCCTGTTTCACCGGATTCTTTTTATGTCACCAGTCCTTGGTCTGCATCTATTGCTATAGGCTTCGTGCCTCGGCCTGCACTCCAAAATACGTTTTGACCATCTTCCGTCCGTTGTTCGTGCCAAATGTCTAGCCCAGTTCCACTTCAAGATTACAACTCTTTCTATGACGTCAGTCACACCCGTTCTATACTATATGCTATATACGCATTGGGTATCCTGTCTTTCACTTAGTTCAGAGACATCCCCAGTATGGACCGCTCCATTGATCTCTGACAACTTGCAGTTTGTGTGCCCTTCTTCTGGTAAGCGTCAACGTTTCTGCCCCATAAGTTAGTACTGGCAATATGCATTGGATATATGTTTTCCGTTTGAGACATATAGGAATCTGATTTAAAAACATCATTAAGCCTACCAAATGCCAAGCCTATTCCCTGTTCAGCTCGCAGGTCTGATTATCTCGGCCAATCCTGAGCTCGGGTCCCAGATATTTATATGATGCAACTTGCTCGATGCTTCTACCGTCAACTGAGATGCTATCGCTCAAGACAAGGTTGGTCATAAATTGCGACTTTGCAAAGATCGTTTTTAGTCCGATCTCTTTGCATACTTCTTAAAGGCTCCCCAGCATAGTCTGTGCCTGGTCAATACTGTCAGCAGTTATGACAATGTCATCCGCAAATCTCAGGCTGCTCAACAGCACTCCATCGATATTTATGCCCATTTCTTCCCAGTTTACTTTTTTAAAGGCATATTCTAATATGGTGGTAAAGAGTTTCGGAGATATTGTGTGTCGCTCTGACGAACTCATCTCTCGATTTGAAATTTATTTGTGTCTGCATGTAACCTTACACATGCAGTTGCCTGCTTGTATAGGTCTTCAAAAGGAAATTATAACGATAGTCAATACGACAATCCGCCAGCGCTAGCAGCACCTTGTGTTGATTTACGAAGTCGAATACCTTCTCGAAATCTATGAATACTAGGACAAGTGGTTTGTTATATTCGATGGTCTTTTTTATTAGAGTCTCTACCGTTTGAAGCTGATCGTTTGTTCCATAACCTCCTCTAAATCCAGCCTGTTCTCTTGGCTGGTGTAAGTCTAATTTAGATGTTAGACGCTTTGTTATAATCTTCATGAAGAGTTTGTAGGGATATGACAGTAAGCTTATGGGTCTTCTAGTTTTGCGATGTATCCCTTTTCATGCACTATTACAGCATTATCCCATTGGGAGACATGCATTGAAAAGCCTGCAAATATTCTTAAGCAATATGTTTCCTCCTGCCTTAATTGATTCGATTCCTTGTTGTAGGTAACATGGCCTGCCCCATCATCTAGCTTACAATTTTTTTTTGGTATCAGATGGGCAATTTCTTAAAAGGGCCTTCAAACTTCTGTTGTTTTCGATAACGTTTCCTATTTCTTACATTTCTCCTGCTGCCCTGTGAAATGCTATTTAGGATCCTCAGTAGTATGTCTGCATCCGTGGTGTGCGTAACATTTAGTTCTCTAATTCTTGTGTATCTTTTAAAATTGTGTAAATTTCTCTATTCATTGCTTCGATAGCCAGTTCGAGGTCTATCTGTTTTTGGTACTCACCCAGGTCCCTAACATCAGGCCACTTTTGAGGTATTCGTTTTAATATCATATTACGATGTTGTTACTTAATTTTTATTCACTATTACAATAATTATAAACAAAAACAATTCACAAAACTTCTAGTAAGTGCTCAAACTGCTGACCGTTCTCGGTTTGACAAAGTTAGTTTCTTTTTAGAAGCTCAGTGGAAGAGGTGCTTCATATTACTGCTTCCGGAATTGCTTTACAAGTACGTGTAATTTTGTTTTTAAATCGTCTAAATTCCTTGGCTTCTCGGTATAAACGTCTCCCTTTTAATACCGCCACAAGTTAAAAATCCAAGGGTGTTGTGTCAGGTGACCGGGCTGGCTAGGTAGCCAGATCCTCTATTTCGGATCCAGAACCTCCCAAATCTATTGTTGAGGAAATTACATACAATCTGGGTGTTATGCGGCGGAGCACCATCTTGTTGAAGCCATATATTACATCGCTCTTCTATAGGAACTTCTTCCAGCAGCTTTGGTAAGATTTCATTTATAATCCTAAAATACCCTTGGCCATTCAGGGTGCCCTCATAAAAGTATAGTCTAATTAATCGACCATTAAAAAGTCCACATAACATATTTATCCCCAAATATTCTAAAAGTGAGTTTCTCACTGTGTGGGTTTGCGGCAGATCAATAATGATTATTTATTATTGACTGAATTTACAATTCCTTTTATTTTTTTTTATTTTGAAGCCGCGATTCATCGCTTCACTAATTCTTTTCTACAAAACTTGTATCATCATATAAATTAGTTATTAAAAAGCTTTCGTCGGCTTTTGGCTGTAAATGTTGCACCAAGTGAATTTTGAAAGGATGGTATCCGTTGTTAATTAGAATTCGCTGCGCTGAATTTCTGGTGATATCCATCTCTTCTGAAATGCCACTTATTGAGAACAAACATATTGAAAACAACCATATAGGTAATCTCAATGGTTAAAATCGAGCGTGCTACCTTTTAAAATTAAATAAATAATTCACAGAAGGCATTGGATAAGTAATTGAAATGTGCAACGTTTGGCCACCTTGTACCCAGACCTCCGCGTCGGCTGTTAAACTGCCACTATTTTGACATTTCACTTGCACTTGGACAAGCAGTAGGCCGTTTTAGTGATTCTACATACATTTAAACTTAAAACTCGAACTTTCGGGGCTCAAATCTGATGGCTTCCCAAATTTTCTTGGCTACTCTATAAGACACCCTCTTGCTAGTGATAAAAAGGCAATTTGCAATATGAATACATATTATATTTTCCATGTAATTTATAATGATTTGAACTTTTTAATAAGTTGTAAGTATATAGAAATATTCACAAAATGAATGATAGCTATATGTATAAAAAAAATCAGAAATTTAGTTATTTATTTAACTTTCTGCATACACCTTCAGGGGAGAAAAGTAAATTACATGCAGAAGAAAAACTCACACACTAAGACTTACAGACTAAGCAACAACAAAAATAAAAACCATAAAATAACAAACAAAAGGACCTCTGTACATTATGCTTGACACTCATTAACGTTCTGAGACGAGTTTTCTAATCTGACTAGTTCTACTGTTAAATAAGTCTATATCATTTCTTGTAACAGTTGATTACAATGACCACTCACTACATTTATGGGTGACATACTGTCTGACTTTCCCATAAAGAGATCAAAGCTGGTAGTCCTTAGGTGTACTTTAGGAACTTTGAAATTTATATAAGTAATAAGTTTACAATTTTTATATTTAACATTATTTACAATAAAATATATAAACATGATTGCTTGTGTTTTTCTTCTTTCTATAAAAGTAGTAATTTTGAAGCTTTCTAGCATAGCATAAGACCATGTATGGGTATGCTTTGTTCTTTCTGACATATAAGTATCTTAAAAGTTGTTTCTGAACTTTTTCAATATGGCTTGAATGTAATGCTGCTGTTGTCATCCAAATTTGTGATGCATACTCAAGACTAGGTCTCACCATATTATTATACAACTTAAATAGTGGCAATCTCAAATTCCTTACTATTACGCGCAATAAAGCCCAGAATTTTGTATGCTCTATTAGTGATATTTATATAATGATTATTAAATTTAAAATTAGATCGAAAATTAACTTCTAAATATTTCACCTCACTTTTCCTTTCAAGTTTAGTTTCACTAATGTGCTAGTCATGAATAAGATAATGCAGTTTTCGTGTAAATGTAAGTTTGCAACTATGGAGTACTTTCTTATATTAGGGGATATTTTGTTATTCAAAAACCATTGAGTTCTATTGTTTAAATCAGCCGGTAGTTGATAACAATCTTCAATTGATTTGACATTCTTAAACAGTTTAAAGTCGTCCGCAAATATCAAACCAGTCGAGCTCAGAATACTATCAGGTAAAGTGTTTATGAAGATGATAAATAGAAGAGGTCCTAGGTTACTGCCTTGGGGTGCCCCTGAAGTTGCATTAAATAGCTATGAATAGCTTTTTCCTACTTTGACTACTTGTGTCCTGTTTGTCAGATATGATTTCAACAGGTTGTAGGCCTGTTCTGAGCACCCAAGGTCCACCAGTCCATCAAGTAGCACTGCATGATTAACCTTGTCAAATACCTCCTCACATACTGCGTATATTACATCATGCTGAGTGCTGCTCATTGGCTTTTGGAGCATGTTCTGAAAATTCACACAGATTTATAACCGTGAACCAATGTCGATTAATAATAATTTTTGAAAAGAATGCAGAAAAAAGGCTATTATAAAGAGTTATTTCAAATATTTTTTTGCTAATACATTCATTAATTGTATTGGCCTGTGGTTATTTACAATGTTAATATCACCATTTTTATGTACAGGTGTGATTGTAGCCATTTTTAGGTCGTTGGGAAACTGTCCTTGTTTAAGTGCTATATTAAATAAATGCGTAAGTGATTCTACTAATGAAACTGCCAACCCCTTGTAGATGTATGCAGGTATATTGTCACTTCCAGTTGTTTTCAAGGCCTTAATACTGTCCAATACATCAACCTCTTTGATGATTGAGAAATTAAATATACTTTCTTTTACGTTTTGACTATTATTTGTATGTTCTATGACAGTTTAAAAATAGAATTATAGTACTGTACAAAGGCATTTGCAATATCAGGATCATTTGAGCTCCATACATTGCCGCACAACATCGCCATTGGCATTCCCCTGTGGCTGTTTTCTTTTAAGTTTTAAGCCCAAAAAGATGTCGGATCAAAGTTTTTCTTTTTTTGTATTGTTTGTGTTCATATTTGATTTGGTTTTCAATTGTTTGCCTAAGGACCTTGTATGTGTTGATATCACTTACTGACATCCCTGCTCTATTGATAGAGCGGTGTAGTTTGTTTGACTAGGGTTTGGTGGAAGGTACACTACGGACAAATATGCTAAATTTTTCTCATGCCTTATTTTTAAAATAATACACTATATCACAATCAGTCTTGACGATTTGAAAGGAAAAAAATTTTCCAATGCCAGAATCACACATTCTTCCTTAGATTTGGAGTTGATACTATTTTTCCGAAATACTGCATATCTGGTACCAAACAGCTCACAGTCTCGAATTCCATCACATAGCCAGGACTCGGTTATTGCATATACGTCATTGTTTTCGGCTAGATGACTTTCATAAAAAGTTTCAGTTTTAGTAGTATATTGTACTGACTGAAGATATATTATTTGTTTTGTTAGAAATTCAGGATCTCTTTATTAGCACGACTTGGCCAGATTTCTCTCCTCCATGCGTTTTTATATTTTTCCTGTCTTATTGTGACCTTTATTGAGGTATATAAATCAGGATGCTTTGTGGTGTGTGCCTCACATACAACTTCTGAAAAAATTGGTAATAGCATTTTCTTTGTGTTTGGACTAAGCCTGGTAACATGAAGAGATATTTGTTTAGGAACTGTCTGTATTTCAGAGATTGATTAATTTTATAGGTCATTTTGCGTGTGAGAAGACATTCGAGCGTATCTTCGCTAGCTGTTGGTTTCCAAATATGCGCAAATTTATCAGCAAATAAATATGTCAACTCTTGTATAAATTGTATGTTTCGAAAGATTCCTCCAGGAAAACGACCAGGTTATTTGCACCCTATACCAAAAATTCCCCGCCCACTTCACACAATTTACATCGACCAATTGGATCCATTTTGTAAAAGTCCAAAAGGTAATAGTTATTTGGCTGTTTTAAACACAAATACCAAATATGGTATACTAGAGGTGTTTGAAATTATAAAAGTGTTTGGGTTGCCAAAAAGAATCATTATCCGTAGATGTAAAGCTTTTACTTCAAAGTCGGCGAGTGCAACTGCATTTTAATGCCGCGTGGTAATGATCAAGTCGAACGGTATAATAAGACATTTCTTGACTTATTGGCCACGATGGGCGCAGATAAAGATGATGATAAATGGGATGAGAACGTCTGCAACATTCAATTGGGTCTCCAAAACACTCTCAATAAGGCTATTGCAACTTCGCCGGCAGAAGCTTTCTTTGGCTATAGACCTGGTCTACAAAATGCAGACTTTGTGGAACCTAAAGACCCCGTGAATGTATCGGGTTTACGTAAATCAATAGAGGCCAGTCAGTAACGAAAAAAGTCCAACCCTGATATACATCACGCTGGTTCAAAATCCTTTAATATCAGTGATTTAGTGCTCGTAAGAATTTCCCCTATTGTCAGCACCGGCAAGAGTACCTAAGTAGATAGGACCGTTCAAAATATCCAGGTGCCTTGAGAATGATCGATTTGAAGTGGTTGACATACCTGGCTCCACCAGGTCTAGAATTCCTTATACTGGAGTCTACACCGCCGACCAGATAAGAAATGGGTCAGCCGTCGGAATTTGCAATCCCTACATACAAGCCGTTAAGAATAATATCCCTGGGCTTCGATGAAATTACCTAGACCATCGGAACTATTGTTCCTGGGTTGGCAAAGTTAAGCATTACGTTGGGTTTCTCTGTGCTTTGACCGTTGAGAAATCGGTCGACCCTGTACGATGCAGAATAAATCCCCGATATGTGGCTGTACCCTGGGCCTAAATGCTGGTGTGGTTGTTTGATAATCGATTGATTGTATGCTCAGCTAATGCTGTCGGAGCAGTTGAATCAGGAATGATTCGGAAATGAACAGCCCGTCGGTAATAGCCCTGTGGCATTAAAATACTAGTTATTGCCTCGTTTATGACAAAACCTAAGTAGCAATTCTATTACAGATATTACAAGAGAGATATATGAATGGTCGATCAATATCCACTTAGAAGGACCGAATGTGAGAGGTCAGTATTAAAGCTGACCCTAGTAATTCATCTCCTCGCATTTAGTTTCGCTGAGCATGTAGCTGGTGATATTAACGACGCGACGACGGTTGCCTCGTTACGTTACTGACACTTGTCTCTTTTTGATTTTATGGTCTCAATATAATTATTATTTTTGGAGTCTTTCAAGTTAATTCGCGCTATAATGAGTCGGCGCTAGGTTACATTCACTTAATTATTAGTACTTTACTGTGGCGATGTGTATTTAGGTGTTACCATTTTCGGTGTTATGACCGAGAATAACAACAGCAGAGAAGCGACAAACGCCGTCGGCATCTCTGAAGTTGAAGAGCCAAGTTCAATTTGTCACATCTATTTGATGGATGACCGGTTTAATACACGGAAAGATAAGTAATGAAGGGAAAATAAATGCTGTACACCGATCAAACATGTTATTATTTACATTATTAGAAATGTATTATGAATAGTTGTTATATTTGAGGATTTAAGGTTTTAACTCAGAGTTTACTGATTTGTCGCGTTCTAACCTTTTTTTAAGTGAATACTTCTTTGGTTTAATGAGAGTGATTTTTCAAGGTCGAATTACGACATAGTTTATGTTTGTCTCGCGTTACGAAATATTCGTATCGTTGATTGGACGACTAACCCAAACTAACCAAATCTATGAAAATTGTTTATAGCGTATCGAAGCAGGCCCAAGTAAGTAAAATAAGTTGACACTAAGTGAAGCTAACCCAAAGTTGATTCGACGACTAACCCAAACTAACAAAATCTATTAAAATTGATTATATCAATGCGGAACCGCTTAAAATGACTAAAATAAGCTGAGAATATGTGAAACTAACCGAAAGTTGAATCGACGACTAACCCAAACTAACCAAATCTGTTAAAATTGATTATAACGTATCATAACCGGTTCAAATGAGTAAAATAAGTTGAGACTAAGTGAAACTAACCAAACGTTTATTGGACGACTAACCCAAACTAACCAAATCTATTAAAATTGATAATAACATATCGGAACCTCTTCAAATGACTAAAGTAAGTTCAGAATAAGTGAAGCTAACCGAAAGTTGATTCGACGACTAACCCAAACTAACCAAATCAAAATTGGTTATAAAGTATCGGAACCGATTCAACTGACCAAAAAAAAGTTGAGACTAAATAAAACTAACCGAAAGTTGATTGTCACACTATGCATTATAACGTACGACTGTGCGTTAGTATTCTTTACGCATCCTTGTGTGTAAGAATTGTTTTACTTAATAAGTAAACTATACGTAAGAATGTGTTTACTAAAAGAGTAGTAAAAATATTTAACAAAAAAATTATGTGCTTCATCTTTATAAGCACACAACTGAAGTGAAACTTCTGAAAGAGATATTGGGAATTGAGTTTTTATCTTCTTTTGAGCTTTTTTTCAACTTTTGCCACCGGTTTCCACCGTTTTTTTGTTTTTTTCAACCTTTTTAAGCCAAAAATCGCGTTTTTCTTTTTTTCTTTTCAGTTTTGTTTTATTTCATTTTATAATGTTTTTATTATCTGTCCGAACAGGTTTCTCCTTTTTTTTTAATTATTAATTATTTCATTTCCTTATTTAGTTTTATAACACTTTTATTAACTTTCTCAACAATCTTTTACGTCTTTTTTATTATCTTTTTCTTCTTTCCTTTTATAATACTTTAATTAACTTTCCCAACATTTTTTTTACGTTTTTTTTTTCAGTTTTTCCCGTTTTCAAAAAAAACCATAGTTTTTTTTTTCTTCCCTTTTTGCCATCTCCGACCTCTTTTGCTTTTTTTTGCCGAAAACCGCGTTTCTCTAACATTTTTTTCTTATTTCGTTTTATAATACGTGTACTTATTAACTTTCCAAACAATTTTTTACGTTATTTTTTTAATTTTTTTTATATTTTTCGAAAAATTTTTGGTATCCATGGAGGTGGGAGTATAATTCCAAGCCCGACTGATGACCCCGTGACACGGGGTCATTGCTTGACAGATTTTTGGTTCCAGGATCCGTTGCAGAGATATCGACAAAAAACCTTTTTATCCCAAAATCCCCCTTGAATTAGTCCCCCCATATGTTCAAAGGTAGCCCCCCATGAGGCGCACCTACCATAAAAATTTCGACCCCGTAACCCTTCTCGTTCTTCCGAAATCAATTATTTTAGTTTTTTCTTCTCCCCCTCTCCTGACCGAACGGAGGGAGGGAGGGGAGTAGGGGGATTCGGGGTCCAGTTTTCGTCTAGGATCCTCATTTTACCCCGGCTACATATCCTGAAAAATTCAGCCCTCTAGCTATATTGGAACATGCTTAATTAAAACGGCGTTTCATTTTGAAAAGCGTTTCACTTTGATAAGCGCTTAATTTTTTCTGTCATTACCCTCGCTAGAGGAGTCACTTCAATAATAATTACCACACAAACAAACCAAAGGAAACTGGCGTTCACGCAAAAATTTTGTCGTAGACGACTGTACTAAACAAATCTCGCACTAAACTAATCTGACAAGCACGTGGAGATGACAGTTGGCCGGTTTACCGCCCACTACAAATTTTTGTGCGGGATTTATGTTGTCGCTTCTCTGCGGTTGTTATTCTCGGGTTATGAACTGATGTTTATAAATAGTTGGGAAGGAGATCTTCTTTTTGCAATTAAAGAGATATACTTTCAACAATCTCATCTAGAATTTGCTCGTCTAATTCGGAATCTCTTGCTCTTCTTGGAAGCCCTTCGCGACCACGCTACTGTAAAAAGTTTCCTAAAATATGATTGAAAAGATTGATTTATTTTGTGTTTTAGTTTGTTGTTTAGCTATTTCGCTTAAGCTGCAATCAATTCCGTCAACTATTCCTCGACCCGGAGAATTCCGATTTGGAAATCTCTCGGCATAATCTCGCCTTGGATCTAGAAAATTGCGTTGTGCTTGTCCATAGTTTAAACGCATGTCAGCATACTCTGCATAGGAATAAGGCCTCATTATTTAATTTAGCTTTTAAGACTTCGACAATTGTCATAGAAACAATGCCTAATGGTGTTTAAATCGAGTTTTAACTTTGAAATGCGACACCTGTCAAAGTTTTCACCCCAAGGGTAAGGTCACAATTCAGTTACTGACTTCCTTGGTAATGTCAATGGTTCACTTTGATCTAGATTTATGAGTCTCTATTGATTATAGAATAAACTAAAGTTTTGTTATAGTAATGGAATTTGCTTAAATAGTATATTGTGTAACTAGGAGGAAAAGCAAAACATTCCTGGACGACTGTGGCAGTTGCTGGACGAGGCGCAGCCGAGGCCAGCAACACAGGAGTCCAGGAATGTGCCTTTCCTACGAGTTGCACATACTATTTTTTATCCGATCGAAATTAATTAGAATACGTACTTATATAAATAGTGCCGAATATTACTGTAAATAAAAACGGTGTTTTAAATTAAAACTCAACATATTAGTTTTAAATCGAGCGAGCTTGAAGTTTATTACGTAACTACGAAAACTACAGCTAAATGTTATTTTTGATAGACGTCAGATCTGACAAACAAGGTGTTTGAATATGACAGAAATGTTACATTCGCGGCCTAGGACGGGAATGTTATATTCCCGGACTGTTATTTTCTATTCTTGTACAGTTATTGCATGTTGCCAAGCAACGAATACAATATACTGGAATCATGACTTTTGCGGTGAGAAAACACATCAGAAAGGTGTCGTTTTTCGTCCGATCGGATAAAAAGTTACATTCCAAAATGTAAATCACTAACACCCATTTTGGGACCCTTATCGGCCTTATGGGGGTTCCTTAGAAAAATAATTGGTACATTTTCAATTTAACAACAATTCCAATGCAGATTTAAAACAAATATTCACTGACTCCAAGCAACGTCCAGAATACAGGCTATACCATTATATGCTGCGCAAAGCATGAAAAACCACTTAAAAAAACACTAGATATATAGTCCATGCAAGTCTGAAACTTTTGATTAGAAGTTCTTTGCGTAGAACAAGAGGCCTAAGTCTTATTCGGGTTGGCGGTTCTAAATCAAGGCAACTGATATCCCCATTTAATAAAGTGAAATTTTACTTGCAAATAAGTAAATATATCCTCCTTCTTGTCACTATCATTTGTTAGAAGCCAAAACTTCAATTTTCAATTTGTCACAAGCATGCTGTTGTCAGATTTATTCTTAAAAGTTTGCTGTTTTGTTACCAAATTCATTATTAAAAATTGTGTACAATAATAATTGCCTTTCACATTCTTTTATTTGGCGAATTATACAAATACACACAATGTAACATACTTTTCGCTTTTATGCAAATATTAACTTAGACTAAGGTTGGATATAAACTCATTAAATAAACTCGCGACTTTTTGCGTTTCTAGCATTTTAATGCGTTAAAGAAGTAAATTTGAAATAAAATACATCAGCCGAAACAAGATTTTATGCATATTTTTTATAGTTTTGGTAAATTATTATAGCGAGGATCTATCCAATAATTAGGAGGGAGAAGAGCGTGAGAGCTAAGGACGTGCCATGAGAGTTAACAAATCGCGAATTTCTATGATATCCAATATACTGACAACAATTAGCCAAAGAAGTGATTTATTTTTACATGGCTTGCGTTGGTTGCGCCTAGGAGCGAGCGAAGCGAGCGGAGGGCTATACGTGAATTTGGGTTTAAGTCTCTTTACCCCGTAAGAAAAGGTAAAACCTTTGGCAACATTGCAACAATTCTCCCTCGTTAGATGTCAAAAATTTCCTGATTTGTACAGTTTAGCTCCTCAATAGTCGAAATTTGGGGCTTTTTTGTGGGACAACCCAACAATTGCGCAACATTTTAATGGCCAAAAATGTCTCTTACAAGTGTCTAAATAAAGAAGAAAAACATGTTTTTTTATAAATTCCGATGGTTGTTAGCTCGGTTGTTAGTCTCATGAATTACTAAATAATTATATGTAATATTATGATCATTTTTACGTTTCCTATATATAGTCGAAATTATAGCATATGCTTTCCGGATACCCAGTGTAATATTTACTATATTTTAAACCAGAGCGGCGGCGCGGCGTTTTAATAGTTACTTATATACCAAGAGTATTAAGTAGATGTTTATGCCCCGAGGGCGACAATCTTACAAACTCGAGGGCCTCTGGCCCGAGTGCGTGTAAGTCACCCGATGGTATATACACCTATTAATGCCCACGGTGCATGCAAAGTTTTTTTGTCATTCTAGTTCGTTATTGCAATCACAATATGTAAATATTTAAAAAAACACGAATTCAATTCAATTATTTGAGCTTAAAAAAAATCACTTTATCATAGTAAATCATGGTAGTAAATGTTATCGTTGCTAGGGAAATGATGTCAAACTTAAAAAGTTATAAATCAAAAATGCAAGAAAAGTTTTGAAATTCGCGACGAAATTGCAAAAAATCAAAGAAAGCAACACAAAACTTATTATGGAGGAATTCGAGACACGCTTTCGACAAAAAAGTATGAGAAATTACTAAACTGGATGGTAGAACACTGTGTAAAACATATTAATGAAATCTAACTATGACCGGATCTTTCTAGAATTGTCAGTTTTATGTGAATCCCACTGAATAATAATAAGTAGATATTACATAATACTTTAATCTCATATTTTGTAATTTTTATAATAAATATTACTACTACTGAGGGCCGACGAGAGGGGTGCGGGGGGGGGGGGGGGGGGCAGGCGGGACAAATCCCCGGGGCCCGTATGCTGGGGGGGCCCGGAGACCGGGCTTCTATTCAATAATAAAAAACTAAAAATTATACATTGCGAACGAGCTATCTCAGTTGCCTGTTGCCTATTAGTATTTATTTTATTTATTTCTATTTAGTGTTGGGATTGTGAATCGTAAGTTTTAATAGTACATAGTTGGGCATCTCGCCTCCTGTGTTCTGTATCTCAGTTACTAATTAAGTAATTTTTATTTAAACAGATAAAGTGTGCAATAGGAAAAATATTAAAATCCTAACTTAATTGCTAACAGAAGGCGGGAGGTGAAATTCGGGCCCGTACCTGTATAATTATTGCAATAAGTTCAATCCTAATGATATTTTTTATTAAAAAAAAATGGTTTAAATTATTGTCAAAATTTTGAAATATAGTTTTTTGTCTTACATGGCCGATGGCTGAAGGAGATTTTCTCGTTCACAATACCGAAGGAAGAATCGAGGCTTTCGAATTTAGTAATAATAAGTATCAAAGAAGATATTTGTTCTAATTTAGATGTAACCGATTTAATTAGAGAATTTGCAATTAAAAATGCAAGAAAAGTTAATTTTCCATCGCTTGTCTTCCGATATGATTACATTGTAGTTTCTGAATCACCATACCCATCGATACGTTTTTAAAGCATAAAATTTTTTATCTTCAACCCGAGCCTGCTATCGCACCTCGATGCTTCCTCATTCTGTTTTACGTATCCTTCGAATACGTTCAAAAATCGTGTTTTGTTTTGTGTTTGTGAAATAAAATGACGAAAAGAAGGGAAAATATATTGTCCAGTTCCTCAAGTAAGTGTTAATAAATTGTCTATATAGAACTAGTCCGATGGCCTAATATTTACGAACAATAAATGGTCGTTGATTAGTTGTTTTGGGGTTCGTTTATGCTTGTTTAGGTTAATCAATTTCCTATATAGTAGGCCGAGGGCCAAATATCTACGTACAATGATACAATGTACAGTTGATAAGTTGTATTGAGGTTTGTGTAAGATTAGGTTTTGTTAAAAAATAATATATATAATACAAATGTTTGTGGCTAAATTAAGAGACTGCTATCTGGGCGCTTTGTTGTCACAAAAAAAAAACAAAAAAAAAAACAAGTATAATATCGGGTTTCACGAAAACCAAAAAACTGAGTAGTGCAAAAAGTAGTAGGCCCCAGGGCCAGATTAGTTACGGTATAGAGAGGTAAAAGACGTAGTCTGTACCGAGTACGTGAAATGTAAAGTTTAGACATGATCTTAAAAATAAAATAGATGGATTTCATTTAGTAGAACATAATCAATTTTTATTTTCGGTCTTTCATTTGTTTACGTAAGCTCATTAATTACAACTAGACTATTTTAAGTAATTAGAATAATTAAAAAACCTTGCATAGCAGCCGAGGGCTTATTAAATTCATATTCATGCAGTTTTTCAGTAAGACACAATACGTTGACCTAACCAAGAGAAATAGAAATTAAAATACATAGGCCGAGGGCCTTGTAATTTGCGTACGAATAGCACTCGATCAATCTTTCTTTTCTTGCCGAGGGCAATAGAAAAAGAATACCGAGGCCGAGGGCTTCGCAATACAAAAAATTGTTATTATTATTCTTATTATAAATTATTAATGAGTTAAGCTTATGGTCGAGGACCTAAATATTTGACTTCTCCACAAAGAGTTGGTTAGATTGAATTAGATAGTGCATAGGCCGAGGGCCCTATAATCTGCATACAAATAGCACTCAATAGAAAAATTCTTGCCGAGGGCATAGAAAAAGAATAGGTTTAGGTCGAGAACTTCGCAATACAAAAAAAAATATATTTAATGTCATTTTTATTATAAATTATTAATTGATTAAGCCTAGGGTCGAGGACCTAACTATTCGGCTTCCCCACAAAGAGTTGGCCAGATTGAGTTATATAGTGCGTAGGCCGAGGGCCTTATAATTTGCAGATTATACAAAATAGCACTCAATCGAAAAATTCTTGCCGAGGGCATAGAAAAAGAATAGATTTAGGCCGAGGGCTTCACAATACAAAAAATTCTTAATATTATTTTCATTATAAATTATTAATTGATTAAGCCTAGGGTCGAGGACCTAACTAT
>MU186315.1:45606-92861 GCA_016904865.1 Pissodes strobi | reverse complement strand
ATTAAAACAAATTGTTAATTAATATTTAACATACAACGCTTGTTTTAATAAGTAGGTATTATAATTTCTGCAACAGCAAAATTTCGATGTCTTTACTTATAATTTAAACATTTATCTGGACTTTTTAGTTCGCGAAATAAACAAAGGAGCTTCTTACGTCTTGATAAGTACCTATAGATCAGCTCTTAACCTTATGTTTCACCGCCTAATAGGGATTAAAATATAATAAAAAGATTTTTGAAGGGAGGCTACAAGTTAAAGCCCCCTAAACCTAAATACGATTTTACATGGAACGTTGAACTTGTATTACTCTATGTATCAACACTTTACCCTTTACAATCTCTATCACTTGATAAACTAAAAAGAAAACGGAAACACTAAACACTTATGACACTAAGTTCAGCACATCGGATCCAAATATTAAGCAAAATTACGATCGACAATAATAGAGACTCTACAGTCAAAATTGAAGATTTCGGAAAAAATTTAAACCTCAGCTCCCTATAAAAGCCAGCAGCCAGCCCATTTTTCGTATTTTCAATTATACATCCCTATTCTTAACCCTAAAAAAAAAAAAAAAAAAAAAAAAAACCACATCACCACGCAATAACTCAAACCTTGAGTAGGTGGATCAACTTAATTTTAATAAACAATGGTATGGAATGAACGTGAACGTCCTTACCGGATATAGTGTAAGACACGCCAGCACGTGAGCAGCCTTTAAGTTTGACATAAACCTAAATGTCATTAAGAAGATAGCAGGGTGGAGTCCTAAAATTCTGACACTTTCTTCAGATTCTATACTCGACCTCTAGGTACGCCCAGTGACATATCTGCCAATACAATTTTAAATTTGGGTATATCTTAGCCCTAATAGGTAGCCTTTTAAGTATTCCGTTGGCTAAGGTTCAATTTATTACATTTGTTTTGCTCTGATTGTATATCAATAATATAATATATTTTATAATATAATATTATTATATTATAAAATATGTTTATTTATCTAGAATAGGCACCCTTAATTTTTAAGTGGTTAAGGACTTTATGGGATAGAATTTTCATTGATTTTTTTTTGTCATACTTAAAATAGAGTTGAATTGAACGACTTTGCTGCCTTAATTGTTTTTGTGGTATTCTCAGAATTGAAGGTAGAATAATGCAAAATTGCACCATCTAGCTTTAAACAGCTACAATGTAATCATATCGGAAGACAAGCGATGGAAAATTGAAAGATTAATCGAATACCTACTTACCTGTATGAAGATTAATCGTAATTTTCCGAGCTTGTCTTCCGATATGATTACAACCCTCCCAACCACATGCCCCTTAGGCGGGCAATTTTGCTCTAAAACAGAATGAGGAAGCATCGAGGTGCGATAGCAGGCTCGGGTTGAAGATAAAAAATTTTATGCTTTAAAAACGTATCGATGGGTATGGTGATTCAGAAACTACAATGTAATCATATCGGAAGACAAGCTCGGAAAATTACGATTAATCTTCATACAGGTAAGTAGGTATTCGATTAATCTTTCAATTTTAACGTGTAAACCCGTTTAGCTGGCTTAAATATATAAATTTTATTTTAATTACGTTTTCATTTTTATGTATGTCAATAAATTATTTATTAACAATTTAACTTTAAAAAATGTTTTTTTTTTTATTAATTTGAAATGGGATAGGCAGGACAAGTGCGTCACACGTCACAAAACCTGCATTGAAATTATTCCAATAAGGTCTAGACTCAGGTCTAGACAAATTTTGTGAAAATGCTATAGATAGGCGATTATTATTGTGAAGTTTTGTACACATTCCAAAAACTGATGAAATTTTCCTGCAATACTCTTCCATCCTCCACATCTCACATGCGGCCGAAAATTTAATCCTTTATGCCTACATTTTTTGGAGGCTCAAAATGAACATTATTGGGCGTGTACTGATGATAGACAGTCTAGGGGCCCAAAAAGCTGAAGAGTCCCGGGGCCCGTTTCGGCTCTCGGCGGCCCTGACTACTAACTACAAAATTGTTTTTTTTGTGTCTTTATACCCGCGAGGGCCATAAAGTGAACTTTACGCCAGCATGAGCAATTTATTTTATACACATTGCAAGATTTTCAACTATAGCCTTGTACGTCATACAACTTTTAGTGAGTCGGATAGTACAACTTGATTTAATAATATGCAGAAGTATTTAAAAGTAAGGCATTTTTTTTTTGTATGAGGCCTATATTCTGCTAACTATGGTTCAATGAAAGGTAAATTTTTCTCTATTTTGCCCTTCTTGCTGCTAAAAGCAAATTTCCCAAATAGGGCAGTCGGAGATGCCTCACATCTTAAATTACTGAGATTGTACAATCAAATAATAACCAGTGCCGTATTTTTCTTATCTGATTATTTCCTTCATCGTAAAATGGATCGATCAGACAGCCCGATTTTCTGAATAAATTTTGTTTAGATAAGTGATTATTGCACTAGACCTGTTTAACAGCGATTAAACTGCGTCCTCCATATTGGATTTTGTTTTGTCGATTGTAGCCTTAGACTATATAGCAGATTGTAGCTGATTCTTGCAATTATTTTCATTAACGGTTTTTGAAAAAACATTATTTTCTAAATGGTTCGAATGATCTAATATTGATTTTTATTGCTTAAAACTTTTTTCTTTAAAATTTGTATTTCATTATTTTGGTATGAGGTGAAAGAAAATTTCAAATTTTGAAATATTTACATGTCGACTTTGATAAGCGGGTCTAGTCAACGCATCACTGGGGTATGTAATCAAGGTGAAAAAAACACAAATATCATGTGAAGCGTTGTTTTCAACGTTCTGAAAGTGTTTTTGTTGCTTTGATCAAATTTAAAGTTACCGTTAAATTTTTTTAACGGCTTTTATGGATTTAATTTAACTAATTCAGGAAATAATCTAGCCGTATACCACTCAAACTATGAATTTAATCGATTAAACTACGTTCAATATTTCTCGCATGATTTTTTTTTTGGCAAATAGTTTCATCCAAAATAATTTATAAATAATTATTAAATTATTTGCATTCAACATTTCCAGAAAAATCATTCTCAAAATATTGAACGTAGTTTAATCTATTAAATTCATAGTTCTCCTGATATAATATATGAATGTAACATGAACATTCTTTTCCCAAAACAAAAATATTCATATTAAATTTTCATCTAGATTTTTGAGGCTGCCCACAATGAACTCAAGAATACATATATTTCTTCTAAAAGGTGCCAAAATGTACATATTTCATAATCCATTTTTGTAAATGCCTTAGCACTTTTTTTCTAAATATGAATTCTAATTACATTTTTCTCTAGACAAACCTGCTCGGAAACTGCTTTGCCTGCTAGACGCTGCTAGATGTTAGGAGAAGTAAAAGCGTATATTTGTCCATATTTGTCATATACAAAACATATTGAGGCACTATTTCAAAACTATTTAAACTTAAAAGCTTAATTTAAACTACACGCATTTTGAAATTTCAATTTATTGTACCTAAATAAATAGTAAATATGAAACTTTAATCTGGTTGAATAGCTTCTAATTTCAGTTTATAAAATGCAGAACTTTTTTACAATGTAGGATATTCTATTTATGCTCTTGTTTGCTGTTGAGCCCAAATATGTCCACCATACATCTAGTTTCATAAAAAAGTTACAGTTGTTTCTAATCTTCCACTAATTCAGATTGCAATATAAAATAATAACAAGTGAGGTGACAATGTTTGCTACAGAAATATATTACTAGTATATCCACGTACCTTTCCTTGTATTTGGCGTTCCGTATGTATTGAAGAAATATACAGAAGATGTCTTATGAATTTTCTCGATGTACTTACGCAACCCACCAACACATAATTAGTAATGATTTTGTGGATGTATATTTAAAAAGAATAATTATTTTAATAGTATACGTATACCGCCTATGGTTCTCCGTGGAGTTACTGATATCTATAAAACAGATCATAAATCTAAATTTACATTTTTATTTATTAAGTTACATAGATAACTTGCAACTTGTCTTTTGCCAATATATGCTATAAAATTTATTATATATAGATAAAATAATATTCCTAAACATTAAAGTGATAGTTTGCAGCATGTTATAAAGCCATTAATACTTCACGTAAGACGCTTTTAATTACGATTTTAACAACTTAACCATTTGTTGCAAAATATTTAAGTTACCACAATTCAATTTTTAGGTGAAGCATAATGAATCCTAAATGATGTAATATAATGCGGTTACAAGTTAAAAACGTGGGCAAATTTATTGGTGGCCAAAAATAGTTATTTAGATGCAAAAACTTTATGCTTGTTTAGCACAGATTATGGTCTGAAAACTTCTTGGGTAACCCATCAAATGCCACAAATACATTTCTTGCATTTTTATGAAAGTCGGTAAGTATATTGATATACTTAATTATTTAAAAAAATTATAAATATTATTAAAATCCGCGAATAAATAATAAAATTATTTAGAGGCAAATTTAATTCAAATAATTAATTAAAACGGAGTTTTATCCACAATACCGAAATAGAATTATTGAACTCGACGCGCGTTTCGCTAACCATGTTAGCATCATCAGGAGATGACATGTTTTAATCATCTCCTGATGATGCTAATATGGTTAGCGAAACGCGCGTCGAGTGCAATAATTCTGTTTCGGTATTGTGGATAAAACTCCGTTTTAGTGCATGTTGCCGAAGGTTCCAAACCCCAACATAATTCAATTGTGGGTATTGTGCCAATAAATGTTACAATTATTTTATTCTACATTTTATTTTGGGCCGGTGTAAATTACCATATTTTATTTCAAGTAACACAGTGGATATTCAGCACTTGCATACATACATTCAATTAACTTGAAGCAATATTTTTGGCATCACCTAGGGCTATTTTTTTATGTCCAATGCCCGAAATAAATAGAGAATGGGAACTGGTATTTTAGCATATTTTAATGTATTGTACATACCATAATACCATCTAGCTTACAAAATTTGCTTTGTGATTCTTGCTTGCTTGGCTGTTGTGAAGAGATTAATTCAAACAAGTATCGGTCTTTGTTACTTTTTATATGGTAATAAATCTATTCTTTTTTAATCTTTTATGCTGCTCTCTGTAGCTTTTGAGAACTGAGTTTTGAATGGATATTGTTATATCGAAGATATGGTGTAGTCTTAACGACCTACCGTAATTCTTGTACCTAATTAGACTGACTTATATACGTTCGAGAAACTTACGTTTGCGCCACACAAATAATACCAAATAGTTAATAAGATAGGTTTAGAAGCACTATTGGTTGCAGAAGCCATCTAGGAATTGTAGTGTTTATTATTCCAGTGCCGAGTTACACAGCTTACACTTAGTACTTTGAATACATTTTCTTGTTTATATTTGAATAATTTTCCAGGTTTATTAGTTAAAAGTGCTGAATGAGGCATAGTATTTATTGGAGATCATTACCATCATATGGGGGGAATTTGGACAGGCCGTCGATTCTCCGCACATTAACGCGCAGCGGTGAAATCACGTGACCTTATCCAATTTTTTCATTGGTGACATGATCGCGGTTGTAACGTTGTAAATGTTATTAAATATTGCAATGTGATTTACTCCTTTAATGGTCGATTTCTGTTATCAATACTCTCGCCACCTTACTTCTCGCGGTCTTACTTCGAGAATATATACCTGCTCGACAGGTATATACAGCGCCACTTGACAGAGGTGGTATATATTCTATTTTGAGAAAATTGATCGCCCTTCTCGCCTGAACACTCAAGGCGAGCAGGCCGTTTTCCCTATCCCAATTTATCATCGCTGTTTTGGACCCTCATGTCTAACTACTGCCTGATTATGTCGTTGCAGTATTAAGTAAATTAAGTAGAATATGTATTTTCTAAAATTATCGACTATATCGTCTATAAACTTTCGTGATAAACTGGTATGGTGCTCCTTTTTTACAGGTATGTTCGACGCACGAGCATTTTCATTTAAGATGACTAAAGTTGTTTATTTTTTACCTAGTCTTCTTCTGTGGACAGAATTCCTTCTGTGAGGTAGAATTTCACGCTGACCTAGTTAATTTCGACGCCAGGATGGCGTAACTATAGTGGAGACGTACTACGCAGGAAGCGCCATAGTGTCTACAACTGGACCAGAATCAAGTAAAATAGATTTTAATTTATTTAAGTGCCTTAATTACCTTATGTTTCTTATCCTATCCTTCTCCTTTTAATTAATGAATTTGTAGCTAGGCGACTTTAGGTAATTTGCCTTATTTACCATATATAGCTATCATATCATAGCATTTTAAGTAATGAATATATAATCAAATTACGGTAGATTGTTTACCTTAATTACCCTATATAGCTTACCGGTATATATCAGTTTAAGTTATGAATATGTAATCAAATGATTATAGGTCATTTACTTTAATTATGTTTCTTTTCATGATATATCATTTTTTAATGATTATATAGTTAGGCGACTGTAGGTAGTTTGCCTAATTACCGTGTATTTCTTCAGTTATGTATCATTTTAATTAATTAATATATATTAAAATGACTATAGGTCATTTGCCTTAATTACCGTATATAGCTTATCGTTATATATCATTTTATTTAATGAATTTATAATTAAATAACTGTAAGCCGTTTGACGTCTATCGTTAATATTTTCGTTGATTTCATTTATTGATCTTGCTGTCTTGCTTATCGAGCCTATCTGCAAAAGAGATACATAATTTTATCTTTAGTTAGTCAGAGAATTTATTCGGCTAGTGTGCGAATAGCTGATTGAGTTTATTTCTACTGTATTTGGCTGTAAAGCTCATGCCAGTAATTTATAACTGAAATTCATTCACTTAATTTGTCGTCTTGAGATCGGGATCGACATGAGCTCAATTTGTTTACCTGGATATATTTAACGACTGTATATGTACATATTCACTTCACTATTTATTTTATTGATTTGGTATTATTGAGGTCTGTTTATTGTCCAACTGAAATTGCCGTTGTCACAGGATTGATTTAAAATAAGTTTGGTTACCAATCATGTCATCTATACCTTTATATATTTACTGGCTGTACCTATGCAATAAGATTTGGGCAATATTAAGTTTAACAAGTAGTATCTTATGTTGCATTGATTTATTACGAGTGTAACCATAACTTCAAATTGATTTGAGATAGGATTAATTGTCCTGAAAAATTGGTGTAAGTTTACATTTTAAATAAATATGTTATTTGTAATCTTGGTGTTTATTTTGGGAAATTGCAGTCAGAAAATAACTTATCTGTTTATTAAAAAATTTTCAACGTTCTCCTACAGTGTATTTTTCAAAAATGTATTACCTTATTTTCAGGGATCAATAATCATTCATACATTTCTTGTAAAAAAAAATTAGTGGCGCCCTACCCTAACTGCCAATATATAGAACAAGTAAACCTGGCATATGGACTGCCTAATGAGCAATTAGCAAATAATGATACATATATGCCTCCCATCGCAACGCTTAAGGCTGGTTACACCGTTCAAAAACAAGTATTGCCGAATTTCGCTTCAGTCAAACGGAAATTGCCGCGCCGGCGGCGCCGCCGCTGCCCTTAGCAAATAATTTGATTCATAATTTTCATATTTTCGATAACGGTAGAAACATTCATCAGTGTAGTGGTTGTGTAAGTGATTGTACGTTAACTTTTTGTATTATCATATAGGTATAGGTTCATATGTTACCTAATAAAGCGTAAGAAATTAATATTACTTTTCTTCTTTCAGTTACTTTTGATCTGATTTTAGGAAAAATACATCAAAAAGCGCGGTGATTGGGACACCATGCTTAAGGTATTTCGGTGCTTTCTTGGAATAAAATATAGGAGTAATTATTACAAAGTGGCTTTAGGGCAGGCAATTACTAATTTTATAACTAATCATTTAGAGAGCCTGCTGACAATCACACCATCCCGAATTTGACTTCGAATGGCAAACGTTGTGAAAGCAAAGGAAGAAATCACACACGGGATTTTAACTGCCGCTGCATGGGGTTTTTGATTCACTCATATAAGTATTCGCCAAAACTCAGGATATAAGAAGAACCAGCCTGGACTTGAATGGTTTTATGTTTCGATGAAGAGGAACCAGCCATTAACGGAACACCTTGCACCAAGCGTCAAAAGGTGCTGAGCAGAAGTTGATAGAGGAAGAACTATAGGATATTTTGAGAATCTATAAAATATAATAGAAAATATTCCTCCCTAGAGCAGTGTCAATTACAATGAATTTAACTTTACTGACGACCATGGAAAACTAAAAATTATTTGTAAAAAGGGAACGATAAATGGAATTATTGATTCCTCTAAAAGCAACAGATCAATTATGATGGCTGTTACTACTTCACGTATTTTGCTGCTTCCGTATGTCGTATACCGAGCTTTCCACATTTAATCAATTGGGATGGAAGGAGGTCCAAAACGTATTACATATAGTAGGACGAAAAGTGGGTGGTTTGAATCACCAGTATCTATCTAAAGACTGGGTTTCAAGTGATTTTGCCATATTTCCATAGATTAGATCAACAAAACGTTTTAATTGGCGACATTCTTTCCAGTCACTTGTGATATTTGTGATTAAACAATGTAAATAAAATAATATTAATTTTATTTTATTACCCCTCAACACTGCACACATGTGCTACAGCCTCTTGATGTTGCGTTTTTCGGCCTAATGAGGAGAGAATGGTATACAACCTTCAATGATTGGAAACTAAAAATAAAGGTGTCCTGCCTAAGTCATAATTTCATAGTGTTTTGAAAAATACTTGTTTATGCCCAAGTATCGACAAAATAATTAAATCTGGTTTGTTCCATTAAATGTTAAAATAATTTTGGAGAAGTTGCCGGAAGGGACGTCTAATTGAAGAGTTCTGAGTTCTGTAGGTTCTGTAGGGTGTAGATGGGAATAAGAAAAATGCCAAACGAAGAGAGTAAAATAGATGAATATTTTTCTTGGCAAAGGTATAAGGCTAGACGATCTTTATCCAGATGAAAATAGTAGTGATGATTCAGACATTATTTCCCAAAAGAAGAAGAAGATAAGTTAAAAACCCTGTATAGGTGCAAAATTCTACTAGTAGTGATGTGAGAGGACCTCGACTTAATCAAAATTTGATTGAGATAGGATATTTTCTTGTAGTGTCTGTCGGTTTCTTGTAAAAAAGTGGATATTTTGCTGATTTTATAAGCAAAATTGTTGATGCCGAGCCAGATCACTATTTAGTAAAATGCCTTAGTATAAGAAGGGAAGGAAAAGGCAATATGTCCAATAAAGGAATTTTATTTAAAAAATTTATTTAAAAAAAAATCTCATAAAAGAGATAAGGAGAGGTAGACACTATTTTAAGGATCTTCCCGACCATACTAAAGTAGAATAGTCTGAGTTTGAAACTTGTTAAAAAAAAAACAGTTTATAACGTGTTAAAGATGCTTATGAATTTAAAAGCATTTTTATTTTTTATATAATTTATTTATATTCATTTAGTAATGCTTGATAAAAAAGTTAAATAGACAGCTTTGTAGGATTTAATAAAGTCGTTTCTCGCTAAAATTAATTTTGTGTTTTAAAACCCTATATCTCCCAAAAAACATAATTTTTATTACTAGATATATATTTTTAAACTTATGTTTGTCCGATGATACATCTACTATAAGTTAAGTTTAGATTTCTATGTAAATTAAAGCGTATAGTTCTAACTGTTTTGCAAACAAATATTTTTTTTCGTCTATGAGGAAATAACCTAATATTTTCTGGTACTTAAACAAAATTTCACACAATTTCACAATATCAAAAATCCGGCAAATGCAAGACCATGTATTTTCAGATATTATTTCAGGCTGCTAGCGTCTCTCTCTAGCCGGCTTGCTTCTTAAGAACCGGTCTCTGCACATTTGATGGACACATCTCAGACACATCCACCATTAATACAGCAGTGCCTCAGAGCGCAATACTTTCATCAACTCTGTTTCTTATCTATAATAATGACTCGCTGAACAAAACCAATAATCCTGTTTACAGTTTTGCAGCAATAGTACCCTTATCTTCCAATTTAGATCAGAAAAACCTTTACCAGCGACTGAGACTAGTCGCCGCAGACAGCAGCAGATTACAACAATTAATCAAGATCTGGAGAATGCTCGAACCTAGGGCGACAGAATTTTGGCCCAGTTCAATGCAGCAAAAACCTAAGCCACGGTAACCAGGAGAGCCATTGCGGTGGATTTTGATATCATTATGGCAGAATCGACCATTTCTTCATCCTGGGCAATCGGAGTACTAGGGTTCGCGGTCAACAGCAATGAGTCCTGGCATGACCACGTGGCTAACATCGCAAAATCAACCTCGCGGAAGCTTAGTGTGCTATTTCGCAACAAAAAACTTTATACACCGCAGCAGCTGCCCTTACTCTACAAAGCGCAAATAATAAGGTCGTGCTTAGAATATTGCAAACACCTTTGGGTTGCCGCACATAAGCACACCCAAAAGCTGCTGAATTCTATTCAGAAGAGAGCTGGGCGTCTTTTCGGCGACCCGGAGGTAATCCAGGATCTGGCTAGTCTGGAACATCACATACATGTAGCCGGGATATCCCTATTTTGCAGATATTTTCACAACAGATCTTTCCAGGACTTGACCCGCATCATCCTGCTCCCCAGCAACGCATGTCAGACAGTCGCGAAAACGGCAAGAGCGCACCCGTGCATTCGTTGTACAACTGGAAATGTCTAGAATGTCACTTGACAAGGACTCCTTAGTCTGGCACACAGCATTAATATGAAACTCACTCTCAGGACATCAGTTTCCCCCTAATTATAAGATCCAACTATTTAAGAACCATGTCAATCAACATCTTCGCACACACACTGCTGCGAGTGCCATAGGATGTCCCTTTAGTGTGTGTGCAACTGCCATAAAAAGGGTAAATATTGTAGCATTTTCGAGAAGAAAATGATCCATTCATCTCGCCAATCTTGATTTTGATAAAGCATTCCTAAAGTGGTACGAGGAGGATGACAACGAAGATTCAAGTAACGAAAGTGTAGCATCAGAGATTGATAAATAATAACAGCAGCCTGCGGTATTCGATAACGATAATGATATCTTAGGAGATGGTTCCGAAAGCTCTCCGGGCAATAAAGTAATAAATTTACATCAAACAAATCTAACAAATAATATTTAACCAGGGTAATTTAGTGCGCCTGAACCATGTCGGCAGTTACAAATTTATTCCAAACAATTTTGTGGATCAAATTTCACTTTTTATATTGAGTCCCGGCATGAAGGGAGCTGTATTGTGTGATTTGGTCTTGTAAAGGGGGAGTAGATCGCAAATGAAAAGTATTCCTAATTTAAGAATATATTCCAAATTTAGGAGTACCTTTCATTTGCGATCTACTCCCTCTTTACAAGATCAAATCACTGAACAGCTCGCTTCATGCCGGGATTCAATATAAAAAGTGAAATTTAATCCCCAAAAATGTTTGGAATAAATTCGTAACTGCCGACATGGTTGACGCAATAATATTGTGCACTAATCGAGAAGCTAGTCGAGAATTAGAGAAAAAAGTTATGGCATGGCCAAAAATTTAAAAAGATGAAATCAATGCATTTTTGATCCTGCCGCTGTTGGCTGGTATAGAAAAGAACCTGTCAGAGGATTACTTTTAGATGAAACTTGAAAGTTACTTTATAAAGCTACAATGTATGTCAATCGTTTTGCAAATATATGACGATATATTAGATTTTAGCTGAACGCGTTATACTAGACTTGAAACTGATACATTTTTTCCCTTTCGATGTATCGGATCTGCCGGCAGTACCTTTATTCAATACATGTCATCAAAAACAAGCGAAATACATCAAATTTTTTTGGATCTGCCATAGTGCGACAGGGTATGCAATTGATGCACAGATATATTAAGGTCGACAACCCGGTGAACAAATCCAACAAATTGTAGGAAAAAAGGGCTGTAAAAAGTGTTTTTATAATACATTTTGGTGGCAACTTGACTACTGACAACTTTTTCACTAGTATTCTGTTAGCACAGCACTTACTTTCTATATGAATAACTTGTGTTGGTATATTACGCATAAAATAGGAAATGCCCAACGAATTTCAGGCTTCCAAAAAAAAGATGTGTTAATTCCTCTATTTTCGGATTCAGTGATAGTGAGTTATATGCGAAAGAAAATTAAAGCGGTAGTTCTTCTTAGTTCCATGCATCATGATCAATCTATAGATAATGATAGTAAAATAAAGAAGCCGGAAATTACAAATTTTATAACAAAACGAAAAGTGGAGTCGATCACATGAATCAGGTGTTTGGCAACTGCACCGTAAAGCGTCAAACCAGATATTGGTTGGCTCCTCGTTGTGTGGTACATTATAAGGGGTATATATATAAACATGATAACTTTGCTTCCGGAAAAACAAATCAAATATGATATTTTTTGAAAGGGTTAGCAGCCGAGTTAGTTTTACCGTTTATGACATCATGAAGAACGCAAAACCGAAAACTTACAAAGATTTTCTGACGCCACATGAGCATTTTTATTGAGCTACTCCAGGAAGATCAAGTAGCAGAATAAGCTCCAGAAAATAAAAGGAGATATTGCAATTGCCTTTCACGTATTGAACCTAACAACAAATGTGGTCATAAGTATAAGACTCCAATATGCAAAGAACAGAGTGTTTTGTTATGTAAAAGTGTAGTGACTAGTTGTTATTTGTCAGTTTTTTATTTCAACCTGCTTTTGTTACAATACCTTATAAACAAAGCGAGGAAACTTTGCTTCTTAGTATTTTTTTAAGCGAGTCTGTGAGACTCATGTTAAGCTTTAACATATAAAAATCACTTATGCATTCTAGCGTTAAAAAGAAATACGCTTTGATTCTGCTTCTTGCATATTTTCACCCAATTCATATTTTAATCTGTTCTTATTCCCCGAAAACCCTTAAGCATCCGAACATGAATTTTATTGGGCCTCAGAATTAAAGAAAATATTTTGGGATGCTCTATGTTTAGTATTGTTTAGCATCAGTCTGTTACTTTTGCATCAAGTAGCTAGTTATTGGAAATATGCCTGTATCTTCGCACGCAAAATCTCTTGATCGGGATCAAAGACAACCGCAGTAGTGTCATCACAATATATAAAAATTTTCCCTGCGTAGTTCCCATATCTTTGCTGTAAACATCAAACCGCTCTAAGCTAATTTCAAGAAAAAATGATTTATATAAACTATTTATGTTCCTCCTGAATCCCAGCCTAACCAATTTCATCCATATCAACTGAGGGCTATTATTTCCAATTAGTCACTGCCAAATGAATCAGTGGTTTGAATATCACAAATCATGATATCAATTAAATGATATTGACACATTCAAAACAATGATTAGAACGAGTCTGTAAAGTGACTAATCGAAGGGCACAATGTTGACACTTTTTATCAACAGTCACTAGGCGTAAAGCACACAAATTCGCCGTAATAACAACAGTCGCATAGAAAAGAAACTCCTGAGAAATATCAGTCGAACACTTTCTAAACAAAAAGCCCTGATATCTCAAGGTGAGATGGCGTCGTGTAAGGGAGTCTCGTAAGGAGCAAGCTGTAATAATGGAAAATTTATTAAAAAGTAACACAAGTATGTTAATTAATATACTTTTGTTACTTTTTGACTTAAAAAAATATATACCTAAATTAATTTTAGTAGGTAGTTAATTACATGTCATTTACCAAATAACACCAAAAATATTTGTTTAGGAGCGATACCCATTACAGGAGGGAACATAATAATTATTATAATAAGTAGATTAACAATTATAATACGCCATGATGTAAAAAATACGGACTATGGGTATTAATTTATAAATATATAGTAATTTGTTTTAAATATATCTGGAAGTGTATATAAACTAAAACAAGAATGCATAGTTGCTTAAATATTTTTAAAGACTTTTTAAGTAGTATAATGTAACATGAAATAAAATAAAGTTTATTTTTAGTAGTTTTTTAATTTGACATAATTGTTTCTGTTTTGCTTAAAAATTAACTTTAAACTTTTAGGAAAACTGAATTTTGAAAATGTTACCTATTCTTTTTAGTTGAATTGTATGAACTTGTATCTCTAGGTTTCTTTATCGTTTTTGCATAGTGTTTACAACATATATTTCTTTTAATACGAATAACATACATACAGCCAGAAAAAAAATAAAGCACACTAACATGACTCGACGTTTTAAAAAAAAAATTGATCTGGTTGACTTTGTACTTTTGAGTGATCAAATGTTTGGCACTTTTGATAATAGAAAAAATAGAGTGTGCTCCTTAAAGGTGTGTTAAAGTATCACTTACAATTTTTAAATTGCTTTGTATAGAACGCGGTTCGGTATGTTGTTTTAGAAAATAAGTAGCTTCTATAAGAAATTTCTCTACAATATTAAGATCATGTAGGTACTGCAAGAGGTTGAGGTGGCTTTTGTCTTCACATACAATTTTGATGACAGCAGCACACATTTGCTCTTAAACAGATTTTCAGAAATAATGATAATACAGTTCAAGTGAATTGAGTAGCTTCATCAATATTACTAAAACATACTTTCGTTTGGCCTAAAGTGGATTTCACACACCTAAAATATATATTTATTTTAATTGCCTGCGCTAGACCAAGTCCTCGGTCGTTATGTTAGGCACAACCTCTAAAAATACAGTGTGTATGACTAGTCACTGCTCATAAAAATGGAAAAACAAGACTTACCCGTGTATTCTTGGTGGGAACAAATGAGTTTTTCCTCTTAATTGAATGTACCCTCTGCTGCTTCAATTCACTTTGGGTACATTTTTATAACTTTTTCTACATTTGGGAACACAACAGGTTAACACTATGTTTTCAATTTGCTCAACTCATTTATACACAGTTACTTAAGCGTCAATAGATACTTGTGTAAAGACACCTTATACTCTGGCACTTGTTCCTTAAATATAAAATCTAAGTATTTAATCGTATAATATAGAATAATTAGGAAGTATAGTGTAGTATAATAGGGTTAAGGGACTATTTTCACGAACACAGGGCAATGTCTTTGCAATTAACACAATAGAATGCCCGATTTGTATAAATTATTCACCGCAATTGCACAAGTTTCACAATTTTAAACATGCTTTATATTAGAAACATGAAATATACCCCTTACAGCATAGTTTCTGTCTCTACTAGGGTAGCCATATTGGCCACTGCTTTTTTTGTTTCAGGGCCTTCTTTTCTAGAGGGTGTTGTACTTATTCCTTTTGATACAATTGAGTAGTTTCTCCTAGATGGTCAATATTATTGAGCAATATATTGCACAATATTTTAGTGAGGCGATCACAGACTACGCAATATTTTTACGCAATATAATTGCTTACCAGCGTGCTAATGTGCTTGTGTGGAAAAAGAAGCGGATGTAGATGAAGAAGTGAACTGAGATTAAGTGGACCATATGATTTTCGAAACTTCTTGCGGATGGACGGGACATCGTTTAACGAATTGTTAAAAATTACGGTGCCTAAAGTTGAGAAAAATAATAGATACCGTTATGCGAGATGCTATACCTCCAACCAGCATTTGTCAATAATACTATCCTATTTAGCTACTCGATTTTTTAAAAAATAACTGCTGTTAGCAGCATGTGGATATTTCTCCGTATATTTAGCTAGCAATTGATCAAGTCATATTTATTACATTGCTGTAATGTTTGCTCCTAACGTTACATAATGCTTGTAACGAATGATAAAGCTTTGTATACTCTGGAATAAAAATGTCCTCTCCTCTCACACTGAGAATATTTCTCGTTCAATATCGTGACATTTGAAAAATAAACATTATTTATCTCCAGATAACAGCAGGTATATCTAAATAATAAGCAATTATTTCGAAAAAAAACAGTATTTCGTGATTGTAAAATATTCCATATTTCGAAAACCGTTAAGTTTACTTTATTTTATACAAAAAAAAATTAAAATAAAAAACAAAGTTGGCATGTGCCTTGCTTATGTGGAATACCATGTATACATTAAAATAATACCATGTGTAAAATCAGATGAAACCAAATAGTTCATGTTCGGAATAATGTTTTCTAATTTCAAAAATTTAAGCGATATTTCCATTTAGGGAGTTACATGGATCACCCTGTAAAATACGCTATACTGCATAATGATATTGACTATTTAGGGACCGCTTTATGATTCCCATTGATCAACTCCTATTTAGTTTGTCGATTCTTGTTAGCCAGATTAACCATAACTAAGTCTATTTTTAAAGAAGCAAGTCATGGTATTAAGTAATTGCAATAAATATCCCACGTTAATACAAATGCATTCATCAGAAATAATTCCGATTTCCTCTCTCAATATATACATGCACCTGTTGTCCGGAAATACTCGAAGTTTTCCACTAGAAAAAGGTATAAATAACGCTTCAAACTAATATGCAGCTTTTGCACAATGCATCGACTTAGTGTGTAATTCTTCGATATCTCGTTAGCTAATACCGATAAAAAAGCTTTACAAACATAAGTATCTTTTTATCAAAGGGGTATACTTTGAATATAGTTTGAATTACTACATGAAATCCTGATAAATTCAATTTAACTTTTTTCTATTAAATTAAACATTCTATATTATTTGCATTTTTTAGTCCTTTTTGAATTTATTTTTCTCTTATGTCTTAACGCTATTATTTTCGAGCTTTGACTGCCACTATATCGAAAGCTATTTGAGATAGAGAAAAATAAATTGCACTTTGCTTTGCAGTCCTAGTTCTTAAGTCTTTTTAATGGTACCAATTTTGAGTTAGTTTGGGTTAGCTTTGTACTTATTGTGCGTACCCAAATTGATATCAAAATCCATTCCAGAGGTACCAATAATTTTGCACCACCACTATATGTTTGAAAAATACTTTAGTTAACTGGTTCCGAAACTCTGCAACTCTCATGATCCTCATTCCCGAATTTAAGGGTGCCCAAGAGAAAAGGGTCATGATTCTCCTAAACACTATAGAACACAATACTCATTCTTGCAAATTTTAATGTAGTCCTATGGAATAACATTATTAACAACAATGTTGAGGCAGCAATGGCAGAATTGGCTATTGGCAGGGATGTTTTATCTTAGACAAATGCATTTCATTTATCTGAAATTTTTTTCAGTTATTCAGATTGGATAAGGACCTCTGTCATGACATAAACTTCTGTTGTATCCATACAAACTAAGGTAAGTTAGAAACTGTAGTTGGTCGAAGCTATATTTATGATATAAAAAAACTTAAAATTTGCAATGATTTTTATGGACTTGCTGCCTTGAGGTTTTATGCAGGGTACCAAGGAATTACTGGCTCACACAGTTCAACCAACCCAGCAATATGCACTAAGCCAACCTTAAATTTTAAATAGTGTAATAGGATTCCCTCTAAATATTGAATAGTTGCAAACATTTTTACATTGCTAAAATAATTTCTTGATTTTTTTTGCGTAAAATATTTTCTGTGATCTCAAGATTCCTTGGGTTCATCTATGATGCATACATTTGGAGAGAATATGCAGCCTAGAATTTAATTGAATAATTATACAGGAGGAACTCCGCAATTGTTTTTTCTTTCTGGTCGTTTCAGGTGAGACTTGTTAGGAAATGAGCAAATTTTATTTCTACATTGCTATTCATTATTAGATTTTATTTAAATTTTAGGGTATCCTACATCGTTGGTCACTTACTCCGATTTTAAATCGATAAGATGGTGAAGAACAACGGTATAATGAGATATTATGTGCTACAAGGTTCATCATGACAGGTTAATTAGGTAATTGTTAAGATATGGCACCCTACATTACCACCCAACAACACCTCGCAAAATTGTAAATTACTGTTGCGTTCTCCATAATGTATAGAAAGAAACATTCCAAAACCATGTGCACCACATATTGCCCGATTATCGCATGTACAATATGCCAAATTTTCTTGACAAAATACCATAGCTAATTATTAATCCCGATTTAGGAGCTGCAAGGGATTTGCAACAGACTATTATTACTAATCATTTTAATAAATAATTTGGTTAAAATTTTAAGCTTTTTAAATATATTTAAATAGGTGTTAATGTACAAAATATTGCTATGCAGTATGTAGCTTAACCATTTTGCTGCTGTTTGTTAGTAAATCATAATTATCTCCTTCTTAGATGTAATATTTTCTGAAAAATTTTGTTAGATACCTTATTTTGTATGCATTGATGAGTAAAATAAAACATTCCCAGTAGTGTTAAATATATTATTTATTAAATGTAACAAAAATTCTTACATCAAAAGGCGGCAGTTGGAATTTTCCCGTTACTCGCTTCTAAATGCACTCGTTTTGTTTATCTCTGAGCTAAAGCCGTTTGCTGATGATGCGGATTTAACCTTTAACCTGGAGAACAGCGAAGTGCAAAGTCTGGAGCTAATTAATGACAGTTTGTGGCAAGGGGGCTGCATGGTATTACATGCCAAAAGCGCCAAATTGGTGACAGCAGTTTGATTACGGGATGTAACGAATCCGCCATTGTGAGTTGCCACGGGATTAGGCCCATCAAATCCCTCGTCCCATTCCAGGCTGGAAAACACCAAAGTACAAAGTCTGGAGCTGATCACTGGTTCTGACCCAACAAGGCCCTTTCTCGCTCTTGTCAGACTAGGGATCAACAAAAGAATAAGTCTGAGACCGATGCTTCCAGTAGAAGCGACTATGGGTGGTAGATGCTTAAGCCTACTCGCATCGTCCGGTGAAGGACCACCCCACCAGAACCGGGAAGTGCTAAGTAGTTTTTTCGAATAACGTTCGGTTTTCTGTGGTTCCGGGTTCCACAGTAAGAATATATTAACATGATGGCGCCTGCAGGATCAAAACATGTCGCAGGTTAACTACCCGGCCATTTGGATCAATGCACGACAGGTGACCTTCATGCAGCGTTACACAAACAGCAAAGATATCGAACCAATTTAGAATAGGTTTCTGCAACATAAGATGCCTAAATATAAACATTAGTTAAGTGCAACAACAACTTCAAGAAAAGAGACCACACACACTACAGAAACCTATAGAAACACAAGTATGTTCTACAGCAACAACAGTAAACTACCCCAATCCTGTTGACGACTTTCCCGATTTAGAGATAAGTTCATTGACGTCATGTGGTTTAAGTTCACCGCCAAGGATTAACCAAGTTCATATGGAGTCTCTATAGCCCTTCGAGAGATATATCCTACAAAAGCATTTTTACAACACTAGCTACCACTTTTGATTCAATACAAGTCGATCACCCCAATTCGGAAATAATAGTTCAAAGAGATTTCAATGCACACAACACACAACACCAACTGGCGCAAACATCACAACAAAATCGACAACGAAGGTAGAATAGCTGAATCATTTGCCGTAAGCTGCGAGCTTATTCAATTTGTAGGCGAACCAACTCGGATTTCGGAGAGGGGCGAACTTGCCGCCGTTCTGGATCTTTTTCTAGCCACAAATCCTGACCAGTACACAATTACAGTTGGCCCCCTTTAGGTACATCCGACATCCGACCACAAACTTAATACAACGATTTTTGAACTACTACTCTTACAAAAAGATCCACCATTGCCTCGTAAAATCTGGCATTACAATTGTTCAAACTGAGAAGATCTACTATGTTGGGGTTTGGAACCTTCGGCAAACTGCACTAAAATGGAGTTATAACCAATATACCGAAACAGAATTATTGCACCCGATGCGCATTTAGCTGACCAGGAGATGATTAAATCTGCTTTAATCATTGTTGGGGAAACAATCCAACACGTGTAGAAACTATCGTTTTTCACCGTATAATTTGGTGATAATACCCTGTATGTATGTAGAATGAATGAGCCATAATTACAACCCAATTTGTGCATTTAAATTAGCATATGTCAGTTCTTTAATACCCCATAGTCCCAACCTGGATGGACGATCCCATAGTTCGAACCTGTACAGGGTGGCTCGAATTCGTGTCTATGTATGGGCAACTCGAAAACCGTAAGAAATACAGTGTCGGTCATATTAAGGCAAAATTGCGCATTTAAGTGCCTAACAATATGCCGTTTAGAAAGTTTTAAATATCCGGAAAAACCCGAAATTTTGATCAATCGTTTTATTTTTTTCCTGGGCTTATTTAAAAAAGGAATTCAAATCTAATTGCACTTTTGCATTGCCACTTTTTCCGCTCTATCCAATGATGATATCCAGTTTGAAATCCGACATTTCGTCTTCAAGGGATCATCATCAATTCTCTTTTTTTAAATATGAACTTTATTTTTTTTATCGTTTGTCAGATGGTATTGGCGTTATTAATATGGGTATGTGTTTTTATTATTATAATTTTTAAAATTTTTTTATTTTTATTTTATATATTTTGGTTTGGCGTGATTTTAAATAATTTAAGATAGGTACTTTTGAAGTTTTCATATTCTACAAAAATATTTTATTTGTTTTTTGCATTAAGTGGAAAATTGGAGCCCGTATTAAAAATTAAAAATAGTAAAATTATTTTTTACGAGAATATGGTCATGAACTATTACTCAAACAAGTTGCTTAGTGCATTTTATTTATAAGTAAAATTCCAATAGGTGTTTTTCCATCAAAGTTCCTATAGTATCACGTAGTATGATTATAAACTGTTGATGTTCTCTATTAAATAAATTTTTTAATTGGTTTAAAGTTGCGAATATTTTATCTTTGTAGTAAGCAACTTGTTTGCCATATTCTCGTTAGAAATAATTTTACTATTTTTTATTTTTAATAAGCTCCAATTTTGCACTTATACAAAAAAGAAAATAAAATATTTTTATAGAATATAAAAATTTCAAAAGTACTTACCTTAAATTATTTAAAATTACGCCAAAGCAAAATATATAATTAAAAGAATAATAATAAAAATTAAAAAAAAATAAAAAAAATTAAAGAAAAATAAAAACATATAGTCATATTAATAACGCCAATACCATCTGAAAAACGATAAAAAAAATTAAAGTTCGTATCTAAAAAAAGAAAGTTGATGATGATCCCTTGAAGACGAAACGTCGGATTTCAAACTGAATACCATCATTAGATAGAGCGAAAAAAGTGGCAATGCAAAAGTGCAATTCAATTTGAAATCCGTTTTTAAATAAGTCCAGGAAGAAAATAAAACCAATTTTAAAAATTTCGGTTTTTTCCGGATATCTCCGGAAATACTCGGAATTATAAAACTTTCTAGACAACATATTGCTAGACATCTAAATGCGCAATTTCGCCTTAATTTGACCGACACTGTATCTCTTACGGTTTTCGAGTTCACCATACATAGACACGAATTCGAGCCACCCTGTACACCAGGACTGTTATATATAGCACCTTTTCACTCGTAAAGGAAATCGTTTTTAATCGTTTTCAATTTAATGTATTTTTGTCTCAGTCAGCATTGTGAACAATAGTCTGTCAAATAAAGAAAGAAAACCGTTTCTACCCTTTTAATCTCAAATGAATTCGGCAAAGTGCCAACCCCCCACTTTTTATTTGATCGTGGCGCCAGGAGGCGACCAGCTCAATCTAGCCTCTAATCTTTTTAGTGCGTAGCAAACACTCAGCAGTGGTGCGTCGGTCTTGTCACCTCTCTCCATCTAGTTCGCGGCAAAACAAATCTAGCTTGTCCTAGCTCTGTTTAAGGCAAATAATTATTGTTTTGCTCATTTTGTTAGTTATTTTCGTGTACTAGATTAGTCCCGTCACTGCTCTCTAAAAGTTGACTTAAAATGTTCGCTCAAACAGCAGTAAAACGTGCTGTTTTCCTCTGGCCACAGGTCAAATTCCTTTTTGGGCCAATTTCTCTTCTTGTATGCACAAACATTTCAGAATATTTAGTGCACCTCAGATATCATTGTTGATTGACAGATTGGACAAAGACCTCCTTTGGGCTGTTTTTCAAAGCAAGAAACGACGTAGCGTCTCTTTCTTCCTTTAGTTGAAGAGAATCCGTAAAATGGCGACACCGATGAATTGATAGCTCAAATGGTGCCTATACTGTGCAAGTTAATTCAAGGGTTCAAAGTGGAATCCCTAGCTGATAAGAGTGAAATAAAGCATTGGAGATTAAGGTATTCTGTACGAAAGAAAGGTGTTAGATTGTGAAAGCATAAAAGTTCATTCCATTTAAAGTCAGAATGGACAAACATATTTCAGTTTGAAATTGCATAATCAAGACTGTTAGTCTGTAGTTAGAAATAAGTGACCTGTTTGTAATATTAGTTGTATTGATGGAAGAATGACTGCTTGGAATTAATATAGAAATTGGTTGTATATTTATATTTATCATATTTAAATGCAATTTACACCTGCATTATTAAAGTAAATCAAACTTAATACATGTTTCAATTCCTCTCACTACCGTATAGTAATACAGTTTATTAAAAGTGGTTAATTAAGATACCACACCCTTCTTCATGGTTTTAAACAATAATAAAATCACTTGTTTATCCCGACTAATCATCTCCTGATGATGTTAACATGGTTAGCGAAACGCGCGTCAAGTACAATAATTCTGTTTCGGTTTTGTGGATAAAATTCCATTTTAGTGAGAAGATCTAAGATAGTTCTACGAAGATTTTCCTTAACTCGACGTCTGCTTTAGTACTGACGACCCGTTGTCTGCTGCGAAGAGGCTACGCAAGTAATCTCCTCAGGAATGGAAGCATTCATCACAAATTCCATTGAGTTGCCGTCAATTAGAAAGCCCTGGTTCGACACAAGATGCGAAAGAGCTGTATATGGGTGGGAAAAAGCAAGCCTATATATACGGAAAAAAAATCAAATCTGCAAATAAGAATAGTCTTATCCTTAAAGATAAATATTTGGTGCAAGTATATAATCCTTCAGTAAAGTCTATCCAAGATATAATTTAAATATTCATATATTCTTGGATGGAGGATATATTGAAGAAAAAAAACTAATCGGCTTAAATAGAGAAAGTTTGTTAATCTTATCTTCCATAATTATTACACTCCAATCAAGAAACCAAACTCTATTTTAAACTTTAAATATATATTTGAATTGACACATCTTATAGTTCTTATACCAAGAATAGTGAATATTGCATTTACATACTATTCTTGAGTACAGACTATAATAGTCTTCAATGCGCATGATTGATTAAACACCTTCGTCTCCACGTCTCCTGTAATTTTATTTGTGGTTTTGCTGCAGAATAGCATGGAAGACGATTTAAAGGCGGGCGTTGTTTTTCGTGTGAAATAGTTAAGAGACTTTAATGATGGAAGAATTAGTGATATCCTAAAATTATTCCAATGTTTTTAGGTAAGTTTTTAGCTATTAAGGTTAATAATAATCTCATTTTACATTGTAACTGTTATCATGCCTACCCATGCTGGCAGCATGCACGCTGCCATTTTGATAACAGTTACAATATAAAATTACATTATTATTGATAGGTAAGAACTTTCCTAAAAACTTTCGAATAATTTAATCCAAGTTCCAGGGGTTCAATAATTCTTCCATTTTTAAATACGTTGAACAACCGCTCAATAAAATATATTTTGCATTTCATTGAAGCATGCCTAACGTGACCATTTATTTATTTTTTCAAAACGGGACAATCATGGGCGTAGGACAGGGGGGCCAGGGGTGGTCATGACCCCCCCCCCCTCGCTGAAAATTTAACCCTCATTTTGCAACTTGCCATGCCCTTTAAGAGTCTGCCGGATCCTTGGTTTTTTTAAAAGATTTTATCGACTTTTGGGTAAAAATTGGGCGTGGCACCCCCAAAATTTTCCGGCTTAGCCTTCCGCAATGGCTGCCACTGCGGTCTTGTCTATGATTCACACACCATCCCAAAAAAATCTGTCTACGCCCATGGGGACATTTAAAAAAGAACCAACTAGAACTGCACTGCAGTCTGCAGTGTTTTGTTTTGAGGACTAGTTATTTTCAAGGCATGCGTAGGTAGCATGAGCATTTTAAGATCCTTTACACAAATAGTGCACTATGTAAAAATCGACCTCTCCTATTGGCCGATCCATCTCGTATTACAATATGTCTTTGTGATGCAACCGATTTCTGTCAAGAGCTCTCGTGGTGTAGAGGTTTAGACAACTGGATCTCACCCGGGTTCAAACCCCGTTGCTTTTTTTATTTTTTTTTTTAAGATTATGTTTCTAAACAGTTTTTTCTTGATTTTGGGTATGTCTTGGGTTAGTTTGGGTTAGCACTTGATTAGTTTCCTTTTATTGAGCGTCCGTAGCGAGCGAAGCGAGGCCAATAGGAAAGGCCGATTTTTATATAGTGCACTATTTGTATCATGGTAGGTAGATGGAGAGGGTAACGGAACGTTGCCAAACCTAGCAATTTATTGTTTAAAACTGAATTATGTTGTTAATTTACTTTGGTAACAAAAAGTTGAAGTAATTTTATTTTGTTTAGAGTGCATATTACGTTGGTGACTCGCTCAACTGCGGTCTATTTTCTATTGACTTCGGCCGCTTTCTGAAAACGGGACATTTTAGCGTCCCGAGTCTTTCTTTGGGGACAACGGGACAGCAGGTCAAATAACGGGACTGTCCCGTTGAAAACGGGACGTATGGTCACGTTAAGCATGCCCTATGTTTACAGACAGAATAGTTAGTTTTGATTTAAATCCAATTTAGACTTATTCTAAGAATATATTCCATTCTGAAGAACGTGTATTATGTTTATTTAAAGTATAACACAGAATCTATTGAAGCATAATATAGGTATAACATAAATATACTGAGATAACCCACATCTTTAAAATACCATTTCATTAGACCTGATACATTCATTTTTGAGACATATGTGTATATTTTGAGACACCCCTTATACATGTAAAAGATAAAAACAAGTCATAAATTAAAGTTGAGTTTTGCTAAGTTTTTTGGAGGATATCCGAAAGGGATTGCTCGAGAACGGAGAATAGGTAGTCAGAAGCCAGCGGCGTGTACGGTTTATTTTGGTGAATTGTTTTGCTTCCGTGTTGCAATATGTCATTACAAGTCGGTAAAATGAAACTTATAATATTGTTATTAACATAATTTGTACCATTATATATTTCATACTCACTGATAGTTCATATTTGATGGTGTAACATGTGTATATATTTTGATACTCTATTAACATAATTTGCATAAATATTTCTTCTATTTTCATTGATAATTAATATTTGGTGGCATAATATGTGTATATACAGGGTGTCCGATAACTTATCCGCCATAGAGCAACATGCGATACTAGAGATCAAAATAAGAAGATTTGTTTAATAAATGTGGTGGCAAATGTTAACCGTTAAAAAGATACAGGGTGTTGAAAGTGAAACTTACTTTTCGAAAAATTGCAATAATTTTAAAACGGATAAAGATATCATATTCAAAATGAGTGTACTGATGTTTTCGAAAGTGAGAAATCCGAATTCGGTATTAGTTTGAACCTGGGTCCTAGGGGGCGCTTGCTACATATTTAATGATGAATTAAATTTTTTATATTTTTTTACTTTGTAAAGCAAAACTGTTTTGACTCGACAATAGAAAAGATTACTCATTTGTGCGTAAAAAATGTACTCTTGATCAAAATCGATTTCTCAAGCCGTTTGAAATTCGACTTTGAGTATTCCATTGCACATCTTAACAATGGCTGAAAAGCGCCCATTTCATAAAGAGTGCCATGGTTGACAACACAATAAGTGGCGATGATAATTGTTATTGTTATTAATCTCTTATTGGGTTGATATTCAAGTTGGTATCAATAATTATTAAAGATGTCTAAGCTTAATCAGTTTTCTAACCTTGATTTAAGAGATATGCTCTGCGTTTATGCGCAAGAAGATTTTAGTAGTGGCGCTGCAGTTAGGAGATACGCAGGGCTCTACCCAGCCAGGAACATTCCAGATCGAAAAATTTTTCAAGAATTTTCAACCAGTTAGGCGAAACGGATCGTTTTATAATAAAATCCTGGTGGGCGACCCAAAACAATAACGGTAGAACAGGAAGATGACATTTTGGTTCGTATCGCGGAAAATCCTGAGCTAAGGCACTAGGCGTTTGGAAGCAGCTACGCGAATAAGTAAATCTACCGTCCCAAGAGTTCTTCGTACAGAGAAGTTATTTCCCTAGCATTTTACACGTGTACAAAATTTGTTGCCAGAAGATTTGCCAGCAGCTAGATTGGAATTTTGCCAAAAAAGACCCTATGTGCCTGAAAAAGATATTGTTTACCGACGAATCAACGTTTACCAGACGCGAAGTTTTTAACTGGAGAATTAATCACCATTACGCCCGAGAAAATCCATATCTACCAAGAAAAAGACACTTCCAACATCAACATCAATATTTGGTGAGGCATTATTGATAATTTTTTAATCGGACCATTTGAGCTCCCGCAAATACTTAATGGAGATCAATATTTACAGTTTTTAGAAAACGATTTAATTAATTTCGATGGTATACCTTTAAACACAAGATCAGGAATGTGGTTTATGCAGGATGGGGCGCCCTCGCATTTTCGATTTACAGTGCGAAATTACTTAAAGAAACGTTTCCCACGTCAATGGATTGGACGCGGTAGTGAATTTCCTTGGCCATCCCGTAGCCACGATCTTAATCCGTTGGATTTTTGTCTGTGGGGTCACATGAAGGCTTTAGTATACAATGATGAAATTAATAAACGAGAAGATCTTTTACAAAAAATTCAAGAAGCTTCCAATATTATTAAAAATTCAGCAAATACCCTCCTGAATGTCAGACGCCACTTACTAAAGAGCCTAAAAAAGTTCATTGAAGTAAACGGCGGACATTTTCAACATCTGATGAAGTAAATTTAAAACTGCTTTTATGCAGATACATATTTCAAATAAATTGAGTTCTACATACATGTTTTTGAAAATTCGATTTTAATTTTTCTTCGGTATTTTGACATACAAAGACGAATATTTCGCAAACGGCTTGAGAAATCGATATTGACCAAGAGTATATTTTTTATGCAGAAATGATGGCTCTATTCTAGTCTGAAGTCAAAACAGTCTTAGATCAGCAGGGTAAAAAAATATACAAATTTTAATTCATAATTAAGTATGTAGCAAGCGCCCTCTAGGACCTAGGTTCAAATTAATTCCGAATTCGGATTTCTCACCTTCAAAAATGCTGGTATACTAATTTTGAATTTGATATCTTAATCTGTTTTAAAATTATTGGAATTTTTCGAAAAGTAAGTTTCACTTTCAACACCCTGTATCTTTTTAAAGACTAACATTTTCCACCACATTTATTGAACCAATCTTCTTAATTTGATCTCTGGTGTCACCTGTTGCTCTATGGCGGATAAGTTATGGGACACCCTGAATATATTATTATAGACATAATTGGCATAAATATTTCTTCTATTTTCATGGATAATTCATATTTAATGGCATAACCTGTGTATATATTTAATGAAATCGTGTTATGCTGTGAACCACATTGCTTTATGTGAAAACATAAAATGTATTATTTGCTGTATTTTCGTGCTAGGGTTTTAATATTAGAATGACTGAGAGAGTACACAAGAGCCTTGATGAATCTATACTAACAATTTTCTACCCTGACGGGAGAATATCCTAGTTATAAATATGATGATCATTCTAGAGTAAAGTATAAAACTATACTATGGTATTGTCCCATATTTGCAACTAAATAGCTGGGTAGACTCCGTAATCCAGGACCTCAGTGCGACGTCTGGTTAACTAACAAAAACCTCTTTAGTTTTAAATGTATTATTACAAGTGTGGAACTACGAATTGTGGTACGGGAGACAGTAATTTAATTAATTATGATACTAATAGATTATACAGCATAATTCGGTTTAGGAATTTAGATCGAGGATTTCTCTGCCGTACTCTTTCCCCTCGTGAATTCCAGGCTGAGTCCGGCACGTTTTTCTTTAATAAATTAGGCATATTAGGAATCTGTGGTTTTATTTACATAACGCAACTTTCCCTCAAGTTTCCCTAAATGTGTTCCGTTAAAGCGCATAATGAGTGAGTAAAATTGTGCAAGATATAATAATAACACAACGTAGTTCTTGGTTTTCTTTTTAATCTATTTTGACGATCAGTGGCAAAATAAAGGCAAAACACAATTTTACTTATCTGATTCAACTGTTTTGAATCGACCCGGGTACGTTATACTACAATACCAATCTTCATGAAACAATAATACCCCTAGACCTACTTGTTTCAGGTATCTACTTTTCTTAAATCGGTCCTAATTTAATCTTACTAAATAAGAATAACGTTTTATTTAATTGAAGTATAAGTATCCTTGCGGCATAGGAAATGCAGGTTAGCGTTGACTTAAGATTTATTTTCTTGTAATAAGAATAGCTTTATTTTTCGTGTACAAGATCTGTAGGCTTGCTGTTGCTTGTAGGCAATTTGCCAAAGCGAGAAACTAATACAAGGGTGTGATTGGCGAAACCAAGGACAAACACAATCAGAAGATCAGGAACAAACATTTGCAATGCCCCAGGGGCTCCAAGAATTTCTGGTCGGTAGCAAAGGCAGTAAGAAATAACTTTATAAAGACGTCTCTCGGACCTTTTACCGACGAAAGCGGCATCACGGCGACTACAACCATGGAAAAAGCAAACATGTTCGCCAAAACCTTTTTATCGCACTCTGCCTTAAACGTCCCCCAAGGCAAGGCTATTCCCATCATATCGAACTTCAACACTACCATGGCAGAAGTTAAATTTCATCACCGTGATATTCGTAAAATCCTCAAAGAAGCAGATACGCAAAATGTATCAGGACCACACTTAATACCTGCCATCACGCATCGTGTTAAAGAACTGCGCCAACACTCATTTTTCCAAACTTTTTTCTCTGTCTTACCGAAAAGCGATTTACCCATCTTCTCGATTGCAACCTGTTCCAAAAAAAAATGCAGAACAACCACGCCCTCAAACCATCGTTTAATTGCCTTGTTTCCAATAATCTCCAAAGTCATGGAACCTGTAGTCAATCAGCAACTACTCAAGTAATACGGTTTCCGCAAAGAAAGATCGACAGGGGATATTGGCCTTTGTTACTCATATATGGAGTACGGCAATTGAGAACTACGGAGAATCTCGAGCGAGTGCGTTGGCTATTTCGTAGGCAGTTGGAAGAGTCTCGCATGACGAACTGCTCAACAAACTGCCGTCATTCGGACTACAAGCCTCTCTCTGCAGCTGCTCTTGCTCAAATAAGACCATGCTTAAAATATTGCTCACACATCTCGTGTGTGCACCGAGGCACACGCTATTAGGCTGCGAGAGTACATTCAGGGAAAGAAAAGCTGTCCATGTCATCGGCGACTCGGAGTTGACCCAGGATCTGGATAGTCCGGAACACCACAACAATGTGGTTGAAATATCCCTATTTTACAAGTATTTTCACGGCAGATGTTGTTCACAGATTTTGGCCTGCCTCATCCCGACTATCAGCAACCTGTCACAGGGTCATCACAGACGGCAAGAGTGCACCCGTTGGTTGTACAACTGGAAATATCCGGAAAATCGCTTTTATCGTGACTCCTTTGTCTGGCGCACTGCATCGCTGTGGAACACACTTCCATGATATCTGTTTCCCCCAAATTACAACCTACAGCTATTTAAGGACCGTGTTAGTTAATATCTTCGCACATACCGCTCGTCGAGTGCCATACGATTTCCCTTTAGTGTGTGTGTGTCATTGCCCTAAAAAGGATCATAGGTACGAACCTACCTGACTACATTAAAGCTACTTCTATGTAGTGGAGTCAACGATGGCCAGAATAAGTTTTGGAATAATTAAAGTTTGACCACTATATAAAAAAAAACTAGTGAGAGAACCTTTTCCTTAATATCTTAAACATGTAAATCGTATTTAGCGTTGAAAAATATGTTTACTATCGAATTACGGCTGAGAGTTATTCATGTTATATAATTAGGTCTTTTACCTGATTCATTATAATGGAAAGTTATGCAAAAACTGTAAATCCCCTTAAAGCCATAGACCTATCACAAACTACATGAGATTAATAATGAGCCTGTCATAGGTGAAACTAAAATCAATAAGTGGACTTTCTTGTTCCATCAAGAGTATGTTACCATCTCTTGATCGAGACAAACCTTAAGTGGTCCAGTTGTGTTAATTTTCGACTGTCATAAAATAATATTTCATAATAATTTGTTTCACAAGATATGCATTTGGGGGAGGGATTAGCATTTGCCATATGTGATTATGACATCTGTATGTTGGATTTTACAATGTACGGGGTTACCCAAGAAATTTTAACAATCGCCTACGGTTTTTAATAAAATATATGGAAAAAGCTTTAAATCCGAAAGTTCTAGGGTATTGCTAGTATTATTTTTAGAGCTAGCGCACAAAGCAAAATGACAATACTCATGTTTCTTCTTATTTCGAGAGATATTTTGAGATTTTTTATTTAAATTTTTAATGTCTCAAATTCCACTCAAATTAATCTAGATTGTGCTGAAAAATAAATTTTAAGAAATCTAATTCTTATATTTTTTAGCTTGAGATATAAAGGGTCAAACATCAAAGTCAAACATATAACTTAATAATAATTTATATTTATCTTTTAGTTCAATCCAGATTGACCTTAGTTGAATTTAATGATACTTAAAATTGAAATATTTCAAATCAAGAAGAAAAAATATGTTTCGAAATAAAAGTAAATATATTTTGGGATATAAATTACAAAAATAATACGTGTTAACCAATTTTTGGTATTTTAAGTTGCTTATTAATAGATAATTCTAGGCCTGAATCGTATCAAAAGTATTTTTTCTATTTACTTAATAAATTAGTTTAATCATTTAATACAATTGCAATATTTTTTATAACTGTTATATAAGAGCCCAGCAATTGCAGCTTACAAAAAAACGATTAACGCAATATCTACAAAAACTTTTTAATTGGTTTTGATATTTTTCTATGATTAATAAAGTGTCAGAATGGCTCTTCTTGCAGGATGCCAAAATAAAATTCCTTTTTTCTGTATTATGTTCAAATTTTTTGGGTCATATTATTCCAAATCGAATAAAATAAGCTAAAAATAGTGGGAATACAATACCGATAGTTTTCATGGTTTTCATAGTTTGTTTATAAACGTCTACTTTTAGACATCTGTTATTTCTCAGGCTCTAAAGACTTTTAAATATCAAACTATAATTAAATATTAATTTGTCTTTGTTTGGTTGGTTGTTCGGGAACCAACACATAAAAAAAGGGAAGATTGATTTGTTTACTAAATATGAACACGCCACATTTTTACCCTTCTTATTTTCCCTCTTTTAAAATATTACGCATGCCCTAGTATTAGTTACCACTCCTGTGGCGCTGTTGCCGATGACACCTAAGAGTATGTCTGTATCATGGAAAATCGACAGCTTATTTTCAATAACGTAAGAGAAAAATCACATTTATTAGAAAATAGAACATGTCAAAATATAACTTTTTCGCTTTAAAGTATATCGTGCAGATTATTACTAACATATGAACATTTATAATACAAAACTTGAATCAAATAGAAAACACAAAAAAAAATACGAAGTGTTATACCTATTTTTCGACGATTGCCCTGAAAATAGACGAAACGCACTAACAACTGCTCTTGAAAATTGGACATTTCAAACATCGCATCGTGTGAAAAGTATACTTTCACACTTTTATTCGGGTATTTAGACTAAAGGGCCTCGTCTCTGTTTAGAGTTTCGCCCTCAGATGTCCCATTCCCAGATCTCTAAAAAAGGGGGGGAGACAAATAGCGTATCGCATTTATGAAGGAGGTCTTTCCGCAAACCGTTATCTGGAAAGTCTACAAGATGTTGTGCCTGAGTTGCTAGATAATGTTCCCTTAGCTCAGTTAAATAATATATATTTTCAACAAGATGAAGCACTTGCTCACCAGATAGTACGATCTTTTTTTGAAAATAATTTTCCCAATAGATGGATAGCCACTAATGGACCTATAAGGCGGCCTCCACGATCCCTCGATCTCTCTTTATTAGATTTTTTTATGGGGTTTCATGCAAAATAAAGTTTACAAGACCCGAAATCGTTCCATGGAAGGACTTCGAGAGGCTACGCATTTGGCTTTTCAGTCTTTACAGGGCCGTTCATTAATAATTTTAAACGCTCTACGAAGAGTTACAAAAATGTGTGAATATGCTATTAGAGAAAACGGCAACCATTTTGAACAGAATTTTTTATCAGTAAATAAAATGGAAAACATTTTTTATGTATTTAGTGTGAGTTTGCTTAATAAATTTAATCGATAATATGAAAATTTATATTTTTAGGATAGCAAAGATACATAGGTATTACTTGTATGTATCTTTGATAGTAGTCATAAATATTCTCTTTAACACGGTAATATTTTTCGTCTCGATCAATAAACTAGTAAACAAAAATATATTTCTTGTTTCAAATAAGAGGAACTATTTGGAAATCAATTTGATTTGTTTTCAAGGTGTTCTATTGTTTTTAATCAATGATAATCAAGGCATAGTTGCAATAAGTTTTTTTTTTCATTTAAATTTTAAAATTATAGCTTTATTACTACGTAGACATACCAACTATTATATATTTTTAAAAAACCTATAGCCAGCGCCACCAAACTAGTAGAAAATATACAGGGTGTTCCATTTAAAAAATCCAAATTGTGTTTCATTTCTGGAGCCTTCTAGAAAAAAAGCTAGTACGCCACTGAATTCTACGTAAAAAACCATGTATGCTTCCGTTTTTACCTTTTCGAAAAGTTATAAGATAACCGAGATACGAGGGGTGCCCAAAAATTGAAAATTTTCAATTTCACCCTGTATCTAACAAACCAAGAGGGCTATGAAAATTATATAAGCGACATCTTTCGCTTCTCAAAAAAGTAGCACAGTACTGCGAAAACCGCATCCCTCTATCTCCACTAATAAAGGAGACACCCAGCAAAAGTATCGAAAATTAGACACCCTGTACATAAATGAAACATAAATGAAATCTTTGGCGCGCTTCGGCCAGCATCTTCATTACTTTTCATTCTTTATTTTATCCCCTGTTCACGTTAATATTTCTAATGTTGGCATGCAAAGATTTGGTAATTTATGAATGACCTACTCCGTCTACTCTTTTTTTATATGTCTTTTTTGGAAATTTATTTTATATCTATTCAATGTGATTTTAAGTTTTGTTATTTATAGAAAATTAGCTATTGAAAGTATTGAGCAGCAGTAAAACATATCTTAAAAACATAATAATTTAATTTGATAATATTTGATTTATTCTGAACAAAAAAAAACGAACAAACAAAATTCAACGTTATTCTTAAAAAGCTTCCTAAGTTTTGCATTGATTTCGATAATTTACCCTCAAGTAATAGGCGATTTTATTATGATTATCAGCTGATATTGAGTTTGCAAAACGCTTTATTGAGTTTGGGGCTATACAGTGTAGAACCAAAACTGTGGAAGAATCTGACGAGAAAATGGTGGATCTATCTATGACGTTTTTAAGCTTCGTCCTATCATACCATTTTTTTCTTTAAATAATATTAATATATCTTAATTTTTATGACAAGAAATTTTTTTAAAGGGAATTACAATTTGCGACGTTAATAAAAATTGAAAACATTACAGATAACAAATAAATAAACAAACCAACCTAATATAGTGTGTTATCTTATCATACTGTAACAACAGTACCATGCGATGTTCGATTGAACAGAATTGTTAATAATTGTAGTTTGAAGAATGTTTTATTTCTCAATTAGTTTGAAGGCGGTATTGTAATTGGCAGCGCATGTTTCAAGTGCAATTTGCAGTGAAGAAGATGATCCTAACGTGGTTCGAGGAATATCAAATTGCCAAATTCAGGATAATACCTTTAAACCAAAATATAAAAAATCAGTTAACTGGAAGATAGGAGTGAAATCTTTTAAGGGTAATGAACAATTATCTCCAGAAAATAGGAACCTAACACCACAAGATATTCGTAAATATTTAGGCCTATGTATCTACATGTCTATTGAGCATATACCATACGGTCCTCTTGGAGCACTAATTTAGGTTGTAGTTGTTAGATAATGCAGTCAATATCCTTGGTGATTATTATCTTTTACCGAAGCATACAGCGGCAATATGTGCCCGATTAGCTTTTGCTTAATTGACAAAATGTAATCTGTTATTTGAAAGCATCACGCCTTTCCGCTGTGAGGTTTATGAGTAGTAGATGTTTCGCTTTTTAAGATTTAAGATCGTATATTTTTTATTCAACTTGTTCTTGTACCGTTTACACTTTAAAATATATTTTACTTCATATATCCGCGTGATATTTTTTCCGCCCTGCGTTCCTATATAAAATAACAGGTTATGGGCCCAGGGATGCTAACGGACTAACGAGGTTAAATAAAATCGGTATAGTTGTGCAGTTACGCTTAATACGCGATCGTTCGGGTTACACCTTAAAGTGTTAAAAATAAAAATAAAATGTCCGGTAACGATAACTTGCACATCGGGACAAGTGACGAAAAACTACGAGGTCGGGAAAATTATACCGACTGGAAGTTCCAGATGACAGCCTTATTAAAATTGGATGGACTTTGGAACTGTATTAGTGAACAATGGGCAACAACAGATGACGCTAATGCGCGGACAAGGAAAGAAGAAAAAGCCTTATCAAAAATAATCCTTTCTGTTGACAAGTCTACTTACCCCCATATTATGCAATCAAAGACAGCAAAAGAAGCATGGACAGCCTTGGAGACAGCATTTGAAGATAAAGGTCTTAATAGACGACTGACCCTCTTAAGGAATTTGTTTTCAATAAAGTTGTCAAATTTTACCAATATGGAGGATTATGTAAACGAAGTCATGGCTCTTTCGCAACAATTAACGTCCATAGGTAAGCCCTTAGATGATGAATTCATAGGTGTTCTTATGCTGCAAGGTCTTACTAAGGAATATGAACCTATGGTTATGGCCCTCGAAAATTCTGGCATTGATATAACCGCAGATTTTGTAAAAACCAAGCTGTTACAGATAAAAAAAATGGCAAAATGGTAGACATGAAAGTGATTCTGCATTAGCTGTCAGAAAATATAAGAAACCTCCATGGTGCTGGGGCTGCAAACAAAAAGGCCACTACAAAAATCAGTGCCCACAAAACAAGGAAAGTACTTCAAGTAAAAGTAACGAAAACGCATCGAATAAATCCAAGAAGTCAAACAATGCCCACGGAGGCAAAAACTGTTTGTTCGCTGCTGCTCTAGGTGTAAATATGAATGAGTCTGCTTGGTATATCGATAGTGGGGCTTCTAGCCACATGACAGGAAATATTGACCTACTATCAAACCTGACGGACCAGAACCTAGGACGATCAATAACAGTAGCAAATGGATCCAAACTATATGTCAAAGGGACAGGAACCTGTGCCGTAAAATTAAAATCGAGCCATATTGAAACGAACATTTCAGAAATAAAATATGTTCCAAACCTGTCGGTAAACTTGCTATCTGTAAACTCAATGGTTCTAAAGGTTTCTGTGTGTTTTTTGACAATGACGGGTGTAAAATCTTGGACAGTGACCATTGTGCCGTTAAGGAAGAACCTATAGCTACAGGGCTTCATGTGGATGGCTTATATAAATTGGACATATTCTCGGAAGCCGCCAACGTAGTGACAGTGCATAATTCGCAACAATTATGGCACAAACGACTGGGACATCTTAACCACGTAAGCATGAATTTGCTAAAAAATGGTTTAGCTACTGGAATAAGTTACAGTGAAAATAAGGAACCGGATTTTTGCGAGAGCTGTATAAAAGGTAAGCAATCCAGAAAACCTTTTCCCTACAAAAAAGATAGGGGGGTGGCTCAAAATAAATTGGATCTCATTCATTCAGATCTCGTAGGCCCAATGGAAGTAGAATCTTGGGGTGGTAAAAGATATAATATGTTTAACTTAATAGATGACCACAGTAGAAAAATTTTCTGTTATTTTTTAAAGTCAAAAGACGAAGTTTCCGATATATTTAAGGAATTTTGTTCTATGGTGGAGAATCAGGCTGAACGAAAAATAAAAGTATTGCGAACAGATAACGGGGGTGAATATTGTAATGAACGTTTAAAACACTTTTTAAAGGATCATGGTTTAAAACACGAGCTCACAATACCCTACAGTCCTGAACAAAATGGCGTTGCAGAACGCTACAATCGTACTATTTTTGAAAAAGTTCGTTCAATGCTAAGTGGTGCAAAAAGTCCTAAAGAATTATGGGCTGAAGCTGCCAATACAGCTGTATATCTCGTTAATCGTTCACCAGCAAAGAAAATACGGGGTGCAACACCTGAAGAAAAATGGACAGGTAAAAAGGTTGATCTTAGCCACCTAAAAGTATTTGGATGCCATGCATTTGCTCATATACCTGACATTAAAAGAAGAAAGCTCGACGAAAAGAGCAAAAAAATATATTTTCGTCGGCTATTCAGAAACTAGTTTAGGATATAGACTTCTAGATTCAGAGAAACACACCATCAAAATAGCAAGGGATGTTGAGTTTTTTGAAAACCGTTTTATGGACTTCGAAATCAAGAATACGTCCATCTTATCAACGGATCCAGGAATTACTTATTTATGGCCAGCAGATCATAAAGACTTCGATCATCAGCTACCAGAAACTCCAGAACAACCGGCTGAGCCCAATGACTCAGAAGAAGAAAATAGTGAAGTGTGTGAAAATAGTGAAGGGCAATTAAGTGATAGTGAAACTATGGCTGAAACTAGGTATCCTAGACGTATAAGACAGCAACCAATAAGGTATGGTGAATGTATGTTAGATTATGATTCAAATTTCGCTATGTTATCTGTATCCAATGATTTAGAACCTTCGACTATTACTGAAGCACTGTCAAGTTCTAGAAGCGCTGAATGGCGTCAGGCTATTAAAAATGAGATTGATGCTTTTAAAACTAATAATGCTTGGGAACTAGTCGATAAACCCACTAATAAAAATATTGTTAAAAATAAATGGGTTTTTAAAGTTAAAAAAAGACCAAAACGGAGAAATAGCAACCTATAAAGCAAGGCTTGTAGCTAAGGGCTTCACCCAAAAATATGGTATAGATTACTTTGAAACCTTTTCTCCGGTAATTAGGTTTAGCAATTTAAGATTATTATTAGCTATGACTGTCGAATTAGACTTAGAAACAGATCATCTAGATCTAGAAACCGCTTTCTTAAATGGCGATATTGATGAGGAAATTTTTATGAGTCAACCGGAAGGTTTTGTTGAGCAAGGTTCAGAAGATAAAGTATGTCTACTTAAAAAGGCTATATATGGCCTAAAGCAATCAGCTAAATTATGGTACGAAAAGGCTCAGAATGTACTTCTAAAGTTAAATTATGTGCAATCAAAAATAGAGCCGTGCATATTTTTCAATATTTCAACAGAAACTATTGTTATTGTAGCACTTTATGTTGACGACTTTTTCGTTTTTTATAACAATAAAATCGAGGCACAACGCTTAAAAGAGGAATTAAGTACATAAAAATTTTCACATCAAAGATCTTGGTCCAATATCGCATATGTTAGGCATAAAAGTCGAAAGAAATCGTCCAGAAGGTAAAATAAAAATTAGCCAAGAACAGTACATTCAAAAATTGCTTCATAAATTTGAAATGACAAATTGTAGAACTGTCGGTGCTCCCTTAGAGCAAAATCAAAAATTTCCTTCTAAGGGTGAATTTTATGACGCACTTTATCAAGAAATTATAGGCTCGATGATGTATCTTGCAGTTTGCACAAGACCGGATATTTCATTTGCAGTATCATTTCTTAGTCAGTTCAATATCAATCACTCTAAAGATCACTGGTTGGGGGCTAAGATAGTTCTAAAATTTCTGAAGGGTACACAAAATCAGGGAATTGTATTTCAAAAATCAAAAAATCCCGTAATCGGCTTTGTGGATTCTGATTGGGCAAACAATATAATTGACAGAAAATCTTTTTATGGTTATATATTTACATTAGCAGGTGGTCCTGTGTCATGGGAAAGTCGTAAACAAAACACAATCGCTCTAAGTTCAACAGAGGCTGAATATATTGGGATTTGCGAAGCTGCAAAAGAGTCAATCTATTTAAAATCATTATGTTCTGAATTATTTAGTAAAAATGATTCTTGTAATTTCCTAAATCTCAATGTGGCTTTCAATATTTATAATGACAATCAAAGTGCGATAAAGTTATCTGAAAATCAAACCTTTCATAAACGCACTAAGCATATACATGTAAAGTATCATTTTATCCGAGACAAAATAAAAAATAATGATATTCAGCTTTTGTATCAGCCGACAACTGAAATGGTCGCAGATATGCTGACAAAGTCACTGAGCTCCAAAAAGCATAAATTTATTTGTAATAAACAAAATATTCAATAAATGGCTAGGCTTGTCAGTTTGTAACTATTTTTAAAAAGGCTATTAGGATTAAGTATTTTTATTTCTCACCTATGATATTGAGGGAGAATGTTAGATAATGCAGTCAATATCCTTGGTGATTATTATCTTTTACCGAAGCATACAGCGGCAATATGTGCCCGATTAGCTTTTGCTTAATTGACAAAATGTAATCTGTTATTTGAAAGCATCACGCCTTTCCGCTGTGAGGTTTATGAGTAGTGGTTGTTTCGCTTTTTAAGATTTAAGATCGTATATTTTTTATTCAACTTGTTCTTGTACCGTTTACACTTTAAAATATATTTTACTTCATATATCCGCGTGATATTTTTTCCGCCCTGCGTTCCTATATAAAATAACAGTAGTCAAATAAAAGGAACTGCTATGACAAATTGTTTAAAATTAGGCCTTTTTTTTAAATATCAATCTGTTCCACTTGAAAAGCACTTGTCATTAGGAAGTAAATGCGTGCCAGTAGGGGCAGGCATACTTTAAACTAATATATGCCTGCCAAACCACATGAGTTGGGTTTAAAGTTATTTATTCTCGCCGGAGTATCTTCGCTTACAATTTTGAGGTAAATGTAGAAAAAGAGAGCAACCAACTTGTGCATATGGGCGCTACCGGAAATCTGGTCTAACGTTTATGTAGAGTTGTTCCAAACAAATCAAAATTATGTGGTGTCCTTCGATAACTACTATACCAGTCCTTCTTAAGCATCATACCTAGCCAAAAAAATTAATATTTTTTTTTGGATACAGTAACGAGATTCAGAATTCCGAAAGTCAAGCTCTCAAAAGAAAGCAAATTCAACAAAATTCTGGGAATATGTTTGCACCTATGATGGTGTCGATATCTCATGTGTTGGCTGGAAAGATGACAAAATCTTTTGACTCCTTTCTACATACGCACGAACACTTCCAAATATAACTTTGCAAAGATTTGATAGAAAAGGGTTGAAATAAAGTGCTCAAATTGATTATGATGAATTGAATATAATCGCCACATGGGCAGCGTCGACCTAACGGATAGCTTAATGGGCTAAAACATTATAAAAATTCGTTCCAAGAGCTGGTATATGCAATTACTTTATCACCACCTCGACCAAATGTTAGTGAAGGCCTGGTTACTTTACAGGCGAATAGTAAAACAGAGAGGTGGAAACAAATATATAAGACTTGCCGAATTTCGAGGGGATATTGTTGTTACCAAGTATGGATGGAAAACCATGCCAAAAGGAGCAGGCCCTCTGCTACTACAAAATGACATACAGTTGAAAAAGCAGCGTCTGCGACGATCTCTTATATGCCTCCGAAAGACGTAGGTTTTAAGGGGGCAAGTCATTGGCCATCATATGAACATACTCGTCAGAGATGCAAATATCTTTTATGCAAATCTGCAGTCTACATTTTTGCTTAAACAAAAATAAGGATTGTTTTTGTAAAATTTCATACTTCTTAAGTAACTCGTTCCACGATGTACCATATTTGTTACACTTAAAAACTTTGAGAAATAAATATATTTCTGTTAACCAGAATTATTTAAATTATTTTTACCTTGATCAAGAAAACATTCTATGTTAAAAAAGATGTTTTATTGCAAATCAAAAATTACGTAATTTACGTTACTTAGATAATGGTTCTGTTGCTAAAATACATGAAGCGTTCCATTGTATTCTGTGATTGTTATCAAATTCATCATGACAAATGTGTGATTCGTGGAATTGTGCATTTTTAATATAGGTTTGGTGTACAGGTTTTTCCTATATAGAATTTATTACATTCACATGAGATCTTATAGATTTTTTGTAATTTAATTTTTATTGAGTAGTTTTGTTTTTGATAGTTTAGATCTAAGGGTGTGTTTTGAAAATAGGATCAATGCGAAATTTTGCTACTTATTCGGTTTATTTTGTCTGATAAACCAAGAATATAAGAGGTCTATTTTGATTTTGTCTAAAATTTGCTTGTCCAATCTCTATAGAGCATTTTTAAATGAAATAAATAGGATGGTTATTATTAATTAAAACGTTGCTTAACAATTCTTTTTCTACGTTTAAATTTTGATTATTACAAATGAATTTCATTTGATCATATATACTTTTTACCACTCCCTTTTTTACCATTATTGTGTGATGTGATTTAATAGTTATTTGTGTCTTTAGAGCGCAAAGTAACGGATTGCCGCTTGAGAAAGAATGTTACTGCGCGACGCGTAGCGAAGCGCAGTAATCTTTCGAAAACGGCAATCTTACTTTGCGCTCGAAAAACACACAGAACTTTTTCTACAGCCGCATTTTTTAAATTAAATGCACATTTTTCTCTATACTTATTCTAAAATTTGCAAATGGCTGTCAGTTTTGACACATATGTTCGGGCTTCGGGCATATTGATTTAGCTCACAAAATATCTCCTTTAGAATTTATTAAGCAGTCTAATGATTTTTTCCTTCATTTAAATGTGCAGCCTCTAAATAACAAAATAAACCTTATCTCTACAATGCTAGCCAGCTTTTCCAAAAAACCTATTTTGTTATGCTTCACTGAGCATTGACTCAGTGAGGAACAATTAAAATGTATTCATATAGATGGATATGTTATGGTAAGTGCCTTTTGTAGAGATCAACTTGAACATGGCGGGTCAGTGATATTTGTGTCTGATACATATTTGGAAAGCATAAAAGTACTGTCAAAACTAAACAATTTATCCGCTAAGAATATTTTGGAATGCTGTGCTGTAAAAATAAATAACTACTGTATTTTAAATGTGTATCGTCCACCGTCACCAACTCTGGTGAATTTTGTGGATATTTTATCAGAGATATTGAGTAAAGCATCAAGTTTTTCGAAGAATATTATTTTGTGCGGTGACCTAAACGTTAATGCTTTGGAGGAAACCACTCATAAACGGATGTTATTTGATCTCTTTTCTTCATTTAATTTAAACTCTTTAATAGAACAGCCTACCCGTGAATGTATTAGAAACAACAGACTGGTTTCATCAATAATTGATTATGTTACTTCTAACGATGATTTTGTTAGCTGTGTTAACTTTGAACCAGGTTTTTCAGACCACTACGGCCAGCTAATAAGTTTTAATGTAAAAATCCCAGCTGATCTATCGTCCTGTAAAACTTATTCATTTAGGACTTTTAATATGATTACCTTGGCTGAGTTTAAACTTTGTCTTGGTTCTTTAATGAATCATGCACTTAGGGAATCAAGTATAGAAAATTTGACATCAGCCTTCTTTGATGGCTTTCTGACTTGTTTTAATACCACTTTTCCTTTAAGACAAAGGAAAATTCATGGTAAATCGCATAGAGTAAGATTTTCTGATAAGCTATTAGGGCAAAGATAAGAATTAGTAAACCTAAATTGGCTAAGGAAAAGAACGAGTGACGCTCTTATTCATGTAAGATATAAAGAACTTAAACAACGAATTCGTTATAGAATAAGAAAAGAAAAGATAGCATTAAACAATAAATTGATTAACGAGGCGAAAAATAAAACAAGAGCAGGCTGGGATCTCATAAACAAACTCAATAATAAACAAAGAAAAGTAAATGTAATAACGGAAATAAACATATTACATCAAACATTAACGGATAAGAATGATATTGCCAATGAATTTGGTAAATATCTTTCTGGTGTTGTAAAGGATAAACTATATACCCATTTTGGCACCCAGCTATAGGATACATGTACTTTTGGAAAACATGTTTCAGACTCCATGTTCTTTTTACCGACTACCTCGATAGAAATCGCAAATATAATTAAATCTCTACCAAACAAAAAATCAACTGGACCTGATAACATTCCTGTTTGTCTTATAAAAGCATGTGTTGAAGAGCTTTCGATAATATTGTCAATAATTATAAACAAATCAATGGAACAAGGCCTATTTCCCGAACAACTTAAAAAAACAGTGATTGTACCAATTTTTAAAAAGGGAGAGCAAAATAATATTGAAAATTATCGACCTATCGCACTTCTGAGTATATTTTCAAAGATTTTTGAAAAAGTGATTCATGACAGAGCGTCACATTTCCTTAATGCTCAAAATGTTTTCTCTTACAGTCAACACGGTTTTCGTAAAAGCCTATCTACAGAAAGTGCTGGAGTGGAATTAACACAGCATATTTTTGACTGCGTAGACAGAAATGAGCATGTAATGCTTTTGCTGTTTGATATCTCGCGTGCTTTTGACTCAGTGGATCCTAATTTTGTTGCTATGAAGTTGGATAGAGTGGGAATTAGAGGTAACATAAACACGATGTTTCAGTCTTTTTTGGCCGACCGACCATTTAGTGTAAAAATTGGAGAAGAACTTTCTGCGGAGTTTGTAATGGGTTTGGGTACACCTCAAGGTAGTGTTTTGGGTCCACTTATCTTTACAATTTTCATTAATGATCTGGCAGATTTTGTTAAAAGTGCTAGGATCTTTATTTTTTGTGATGACACTACAGCCGTTATCTCCGATCCAGATCCAATTAACCTACAACGAAAAGTCCTTTCATGCCTAACTCAAATCGATGACTGGTGTGTATCCAATAAACTCATGCTAAATCATGCAAAAACTGATGCGGTTGAAATTTGCAATAAGTATAGAAAACCAAATAATTTTGTTTTTAACTTTAAAGGTAAATCTATTTCATGCTCGAATTCAGCTAGATTTCTTGGGATAATGATCGACAAGCACATGGACTGGTCTGAACACATTAATGCTGTTTGTAAAAAATTAAGTAAGAGTGCTTTTCTTATAAACCAACTAAAGAAGTCATTGGATTTAAGGGAGTTAATGAATGTATACTACAGCTCAGTATACAGCGTACTTAGTTACGGCATAGTGCTTTGGGGTAGGGCTGGGGATTTGGAGTGAGTGTTTGTGATTCAAAAACGCATTATTAGGATTCTTTTTAATATTCCCTTTAGACAATCATGTCGAAATATCTTTGGAGAAAAAAAGATTTTGACAGTATCTGGTATTTACATTTTGAAAATTCTTGAAGTTATATTTAAAAATAGGAATAAACTGCCTATAGTAGGTGATCGACACCAACACAACACTCGGGGTAGAAATAATTTGCTTCTTGCAAAGCTCAAACATGAATTATATAGAAAGTCACCTTTTTATTCTGGAAGCCATCTTTACAATTTGCTACCTTTGGAAGTTAGGCAATCAACCTCAACAGTGAGCTTCAAAACCAAAATTAAGCAACTGCTTTTCAGCAATGTTTTCTATGCAGTTTTGGAGTTTGAAACCTTTTTACAGGCTCACAAGTGACCATAAACATAGTCCAGTAGGGCTGTTATTGTCAGCTTTTTTAAGTGTAGTTGTATTTTTGTGAATGTTTATATAGGAATGATATTTATTGTATTGTACTTAATGTACCGTGTTGCGTACTGTATTATTTTTTAATTGTTTTGACAAATTCGTGCTGCGGAAGTTGATTTTTTTAAACATACTGTAAGTTTGTTTTTCGAAGTGTTTTTTGACGTGTTATTATTGTCAGCTTTTTTTAAGTGTAGTTGTATTTTTGTGAATGTTTATATAGGAATGATACTTATTGTATTGTATTTAATGCACTGTGTTGCGTAATGTATTATTTTTTAATTGTTTTGACAAATCCCTGCTGCGGAAGTTGATTTTCTTAAACATACTGTAAGTTTGTTTTTCGTAGTGTTTTTTGACGTGCTATTTTTGTCAGCTTTTTTTTAAGTGCAGTTGTATTTTGCGAATGTTTGTATAGGAATGATACTTATTGTATTGTACTTAATTTACCGTGTTGCGTAATGTTTTATTTTTTAATTGTTGACAAATTCCTGCTGCGGAAGTTGATTTTTTTAAACATACTGTAAGTTTGTTTTTCGAAGTGTTTTTTTGACGTGGTCTATGCTATGTATTATAGTTTTTAAGACAAAATAAAGAATTTGAATTTGAATTTGAATTATTTAGAACAGGATTGCCAGGAACAAACTGTAATAAACGCACGACGGTCATTTATTTATCTTCGGTTTCCATGACCACTCAGCACACTAGACGGAAAAAGTGAGAATTTCCTTTTCCATGTTCGCGCTAGAGCGCAAAATAAGGATCCACGGCATTAGTCGATTTTGCGATTTCATTTGAATTTAGTATTTAGTTATTTTGCGCGCGGCTGTAGAAAAATATATATGTTTGTATAGGGTGGCGAAATATAAATGATAACCCTGTAGCTAATATGCGCTGTTTTTAATCGCGACCTCACAGAACACCTAATATTTTTACAAAATATCATGTAGTAAAATGAAAACATTAAATTACCGAATTAATATTACCATTAACGATCAAAATGGCGTATAAAAATCTAAAATCATAAAAGTCCACGGCAAAATATTAAAATATGCGTTGCAAAGACAAAATGTTTAAATAATTTTTTTCGTTGTTACTAAGCTTCGTTATTCGCAAATGTTTGTATCAACTAATTAGTTAATCATCTCTTTTCTGCTAACTGGCTGATGTGTAGACATCTGTACCTTAAATTTCAGTGCGTGTATAAGTCGCGAGATACAAGATATGCGTTTTGACAACCCGAAATTATCAATTCCGATAAGACTTGACACCCCGGTGGGTCCGTTAAGGAGATTTTGGTTCTTGGCTTTCACTGCAATATCGTATTTAGTTGACTTTGGTAAGTTATTACTATGTTTCATTTTCAGTTTAAGCCGGTCATAATTTATTTTTGACGGCAGTAAAAAATAACAAGAACCAAACATATTTTATTAAAAGGATGAAGCTTTTGGGGAGATAATTGCATTAATTTCTGGGCAAATGTTATATTATAATATACCAATTTTATATATTAACTAATCATTGGCCGACAGAATATATATTTTTATAACATAAAGCAGAGTAAGTAGAATGAACCTCTCCAAATGCCAGCAAAAAGTCGTAACACGTAAGGTTTCTAGATTTTGGTCCTTTTATATCAATTATATTAGGTATATTAAGAAGAAACAAACAAATATGAGAAATAATAAATAATTTTTTGAAACACTTTTCTTCTTTGGAATAACATTAAATCCTTATCATTCAAAAAAAAAAAACAATCATTAAGATGATTGGTGGGTTTTCGCCAAATCATTGGACCCATTAAAAGGCATATTTTTCTTCTGCTTTTCATACACTGCGCCAATAATAGGCTACAACTTACTCATGATACATGGGGAACGCACTGACGTAAACCAAAATACAGAACATTTTTGTCAGAGTGAGGTAAATATGCAATTTAATAAACTTTCTTAACACCATTCTGACTTTGAAAATCAAAAAGGGTTGCAAATCTTGCTTCTAAAATACGCGGCACCTCCCTTTTTTTTACACTGCTCAAAAAAATTAGCGGAACACTTCTTGGTAGCTTTATAAATCTTATTGTGGATATGTTGTACATTTGAGACATTTAAACCCCTAAATTTACACATGTTATCCTAATAAATTAATAAATTTAGAGTCAAGAAACCATTTAACCCTAAGTATGATTAACAATTTAAAAACAATACGAAAAACTAAGTGGGGGTAGATGCATTTTTCGTGCAAAACATTTTGGAATTGATTTTGTGTGAAGATCAATATCTCGTATGACCTCCACCAGCATGAATAACCTCATGACACCTCCTTGGCATGCTTCTTATGCTTCTTCAAAGATTTTCTTGGAGTACACTTTTCCATTCTTCAATTAAGGCTTCTCCTAGCTGCTAGAGAGTTTGAGGTGCATATGGACGCTTTCGAATGCATATGTCCAATAAATCCCAAACGTGTTCAATTGGATTTAAATCTGGACTAATAAACACGTGCTCGACCATCACAACGTGTAACAGGAAATCTTGACTCATCGGTGAAGAGCACTTGTGTCCAATGTCGAAGTTGCTAATTAATATGGTCACGAGCAAAATGTACACGGCATACTTTGTGATGCCGTATCAAAATATGTTTTTGCACGGATCTTCAGGGTCTTAAGTTAGCTTCTCTTAATCGATTTCTAACCGTCTGCGTCTGGTCGGAAACATCTAGTCCGTGAGTCGCCCTGAGAGCACGTTGAAGATCATTTGCTGTTAAAATGCAATTACGCAATGATGAAACAACCAAAAAACGATCTTGATCTTGGGTGGTTTTCCTTTTACGACCTTGCTCGATGCATCTTTTATACCGACCAGTTTCCCTATAACGATCCCATAAACGTTTAATAACTGGAGGAACTCGATTAAATATTTTTCCAACTTGCCGAATACGGAACCCATTTTCAATAAAAGAAACAGCATGAGCAACTTCTACTTCACTAAGATGCCGCATTTATATTAATACCCTGTTGATGTCTAATTGAGTTTGCAACAATATGTTGCGGTTACCATGCCTACTACAACTTGAAACTAAGCATAGGTCATTTTATCGCCACTTTGATTTTCGTACTGTTTTTAAATTGTTAGTCATACCTTAAGGCTAAATGGTTTCTTGATCTTTAAATTTATTAATTTATTAGAATAACGTGTGTGGTTTTGGGAATTTAAATGTCTCATATGTCATTTCCACAATAAAAGTTATAGGGATATAGTGTTCATTTATTTTTTCTTGCGCAGTATATATATATATATATATATAC